>VONZ01001467.1:0-140090 GCA_012976165.1 Labeo catla | reverse complement strand
TAAGGCTGCATTTATTTGATTAAAAACAGGGAGAAAAAAATTAAATAAAAGGAAAAATATTACTACAATTAAAAATCACTTTCTCCGTTTTAGTATATTTTAACATGTAATTTAATTCTTGTAATGCAAAGCTGAATTTTCAGCATCATTACTCCAGTTTCAATGTCACATTAACTTTCAGAAATCATGTTAATACGCCGATTTGATCAAGAAACGTTTCTTGATGTTGCAAACATTTGTCACCTAATGTTTGCTAAAAAAAGTATTTTAATACATTCCTTAAAATACATAATATTTATTTTATATAATTGTTATTATATTTATTTTATGTATAAATACTTTATTTTATATATTTTATTTTTAAATAAAATATTTACTTATTTATACATTTTATTATTTTTAAATAAAAATATTTCGTTTATTTACAAATAATAAAAGAAACTTTATTTGATAAATTTATTGTATTTTTAAATAAAAATTTTTTTATTTATATAAAAATATATTTAAATGTATAACAAATATATAAAATAAAAAAATATATATATATATATATATATATATATATATTATACATATATACATATATATATATATATATATATATATATATATATATATATATATATATATATATAAAATTAAGCATATACGGCCACGCTGTTCGACATTTTAAAATTATATAAAAAATTACATATATTTATTAATGCGCAAAAAAACACATTTTAAAATGACTACAAAATACTCCATCCATCCGGTCAATAAAATAAAATAAATAAAGTAATAAATCAAATTCTTAAATTTCACATTTTTTTGTTTTCAGAATTTGATCATTTATTATTTCTTATTTTTTATAATTTTAAATGTTACATTTATACAACTAAAACTAACTTTTAAAGCTATATCACTCAGCCCTAGTACTGACCTGCAAAAACTAAACCAAACATTTGAGTTGGGAATTTTGTTTTCACACAAGATTATTTCAAATAAACTAATACAATAGTTATGAATTCAAAACACAAAACTCCTATACACTGACTCTACAAGCCATGGCCTTAACATTAACACTGATAGATCAATTTGCAATAAGCAAAATACTTCAAAAACCTCAAATAACAGTACAGGAACCATAAGTCTTGTAGAGTTACAGAGATAGAGTTTTAAAACAGAACGAAGAGCCATAGTGTATCAACTTATTTAGAGTGGGTGAGAGGGGGGTTATGGGTAATGGGGGAGGGGCACAGGCACAGGCAGAGACCGCAGATGAATTACATTGAAGTCATGTCGTTGAGAGCGTGGTCCAGCTCCTCGCTGATGGCTTTGTACTTGAGTTTCTGGGAATATAACTCATCTATCGGGATACAGGATTGGTGTGTTTGATGGAGGGGAAACAGAGGAGGGTGGAGAGGAAGAGGTGGAGGGAAGGGATAAAAACAGGAGTGCAGGAGGGAAGCATCCAATCCAGCGGCAAGACGGGCCCCGGTGAACAGACAGTGAAAGAGTGACGTGAAGACAGACAGAGAGAGAGTGGAGGGAAAACAGAAAATAAAGTTAAGGAGGAATGAAAAGGAACAGAAACACAAGGCAAAGACCATGACAAACTCGAAGACACCGTGAAATACCAAACAGCGTCGCTCACAGGTCACGTACTGAATGAGATGATAAATGAACTGTCAATGTAACATACCAATAATATAAAATAATGCACTACTGTTTAAAAGTTTGGGGTCGGTAAGATGTGCGTGTCTTATGCTCACCAACGCTGCATTTATGTGATCAAAAATACACAAAAATGTGAATTATTTTTACAATTTAAAACAAGAGTTTTCTATTTGAATGCATTTTAAAATGTAATTTATTTCTATGATGCAAATCTGAATTTTCAGCATCATTACTTCACTCTTCAGTGTCACATGATCCTTCAAAAAAAAAATCATTCCTAATATGCCAATTTGCTGCTCAAGAGCATGTAAAATAAATAAATAAATAAAAATAATAATAAAAAAAAAAAAAATTAAAAAAAATAATAATAAAAAAATAAATAATAATAATAATAATAATAATAATAATAATAATAATAATAAAATAAAAAAAAGAGTTTTGTGGAAACCGTAATGCAATTTTTTAGGATTCTATAATGAATAAAAAGTTTATGTAAATGGCAATCCTTTGTAAAATTATAAACATCTGTACTGTAACTTTTGATCAATCTAAAGGGATAGTCACCCAAAAATTAAAATTACCCCATGATTAATGACCCTCAAGCCATCCAAGGTGTACATGACTTTCTTCTTTCAGACAAATACAGTCAGAATTATATTAAATTAAAGCTGCAAGCAGCGTTGAAAGGGCCCTCACATCCGGGCTCATCACCACCCTCTGGCTTCAGCTAATGGTGAGCAATATGCATTTAAAGCAGTAAATATAGGAGGAAAGTGTCAAAGTCAATTATATGTGCCAAACTTCGTGCTGCCAGCTGGTAGTGCCATAACTGAATATTGGCATATAGATTTCTTCAGGACTCTTATCAAACATATAAAGTTTAGTGCAGATTAGACAATGCATGTTTAAGTAAAACATGACATCCTGTCTCCAACAGGTGGCGCTATGATTATAACAGAATATTGTCCTTCAGATGTGTTTAGGCCAGGACTCACTAAACATGAAGTTTGGAACAGACTGGGCATTGTAAGTTTTAAGTCATTTCCAGTTGCCAGCAGGTGGCGCTATGAATATAACGTAATATTGTCCTTTAGATGTGTTCAGGCCAAGACTCTTATCCAACGTTTGAAGTTTGAGGCAAATCAGACATTGTATGGCCGAGTTACAACTTTTCCCATGGTGAAACACTGAACTTTGTCAAGCCATCACGGATATGTCCGTTAACGAAAACTCAAGATCTTTGCAATTTCACGTCACAAAGGGCTTTAGATTACACTGACCAAATTTGGTGTTGATCGGTTCAAATCTCCAAGAGTTAATTTAAACACAACACCTGAAAATGGCAAAAACGGCACAAATCTTACCCAGAAAATTCAAAATAACAGACTTCCTGTTGGGTTTCGGACTTCATACAGGGGGGACATTTTTGTAGGTATTGGTGTGTTACGTGTGTCTACCGAATTTGGTACGTGTGAAACATAGTTCGAGGGGCACTTTGTTGAAATTTTATGGGTGGTGCTATAGAGCCATTTTGCCACTTTGCCACACCCACTTCTGAAACCCATACAAGATGTAAATTTTGACCACTTTTGGTGTGTGCGCAAAAGAGTTTGAGCATGTTTAGGCCCTCAAAAATGAGAAACTGAGCAATTCCAATAGGGTCCTTGCACCACCGGTGCTCGGGCCCTAAAAATGTCCTGGCAGTGAATGGATGTTGAGATTTTGAAGTCCAATTAAGCGCATCCATCCATCATAAAAGGTGCTCCACGCAGCTCCAGGGGTTAATAAAGGTCTTCTGAAGTGAACTGATGCATGTGTGTAAGAAAAATATGCATATTTAAATCTTGCTAGTCTTGTGAGAGCAGTTTTGTTTACAGCAAAAGGAAAAACCAGTGTCCTCTTGGCTTATATCAAAATCCTGTCAAATTTCTATTTACAAATCCTTGTTTTGTGCTTCTAATTCATGACAGCTGTTTCGTTTTTCTCTTTCTTCTGCTTCATGTTCATCCTATATCATCCGCTGAAACGCCACTCTCTCATGAACAGTCATCCGACACTTAGCGGAAGATAGAGATTATGGTTAATAATGTTTTAAATATGGATATTTTTCTTACACAAACCCTTTGATTCACTTCAGCAGGCCTTTATTAACCCCCCCAGAGCTGTGTGGAGTACTTTTTATGATGGAATAATGCACGTTATTGGACTTCAAAATCTCAACACTGCCATTGTGAAGCTTGGGAAAAAAAGAGAAAAAAAAAAATTCCAGGACATTTTTAAATATAACTCTGATTGTATTCGTCCGAAAGAAACCAGTCATATACACCTAGGATGGCTTGATGATGAGTAAATCACGGGGTAATTTTTATTTTTTTGGTGAACTATTCCTTTAACTATCCCTTTATTGTCATTTTGGGACTCATTATCAGTTCCTATTATAGGAAAATGCACTCTCATATGTGAACTCTCTTTGTTCAATTTCCAACAGGTTCGACTTAAAGGCAAATAAATGACTGTTTTCATTTTTGGATGAATGATCCCCGTCAAGGTTCTTACTGATGTCTCTCTGACCAGGATGTTGAATTATCACTGATACATTAACAAAGTGCAAACATGACTATACAGTTATGAAAATGAACTTGGGCTTGTGTAAATCCAAATGAGCAGAACAGAAGACGACTTTCACAGCGGCTAATAAAAGCCTAATCAGGTTTAAATGCTGCGTGTAATTGGACCTCAGTAACACGGGTGTCATCTTACAAAACAATGCGAAGTCTGTGTGTGGATCTGCACAATGACCGGTATCTCCGAAAGAGGTAATGCTTAATTGTGTGACTAAACCGATAAGGAAGCTGAAAGAAGGCCAGTAGGGCAGAAGGTTTGAGGAACAGAATGACTGTAGAGAAATAAAAGGCTGAAAGCTTTATGACCTGAAGCGAAAGAACTAGTCGCACGGAATGGGTCACGATCACACGTATGAATGAAAATTTACCAGGGGCTGAAATGAAAATAAAATGAATGAAGTCATACCTTCAAGGTCATCAATGGTCTTCTCAAGCTTGGCGACTGACCTCTCAGAAAACTCGGCACGGGTCTCGGCCTGCAGAAGAAAAATCATTCAGTCACTCCAAGCCAATAAAGCACTTAAATGCCCGGAACTAGTACATTAAATAATGAGATATACACTGAACTCCCCTAGACAGAAGGATGAATAAATATGATAAAGACTTTCATACCTCCTTCAGTTTGTCAGTAAGGACCTTGATCTCCTCCTCATATTTGTCTTCTTTCTGTGAGTACTGCAGACATCACAAGGAGGACAGATGTCAAAACACAAACCTCAACACTACATTAGCACTTTGCTCAATAACACTAGGGCTTTTCGTTACCGCACATAAACCTATTTTTTTAATGTTAGGACTGACTTCATATTCAATTATATCTACTTAGGTTGCCATATAGTAGTGATTTAAACATCAGCAAGTAGTTTAAGAGAAGTTGGCACTGTAGAATGATATTAATTGCACTCAAAATAAGTTCGTTTACATACTATGTATGTGTACTGTGTATATTTATCCACTGAATTTATACACATGTATATATTAAGGAAAAAAGTTAGATTTATACAAGCACAATTTATACATATGCAATTAATCATTTTACAGCCCTAGTTTCGATTTCTAGTGTGTGACTGGTAACTTTGACTTTTGATTTGAACATGACTGTCTCCACTGTCATTTTGAAAATGAAATAAGTTTAGACTATGTAGCTCATAGACATGTACAAGTAGATGCCAGATTCAACTGATTCAGACACGATGTATGTGTCGTCACTCAGTAAAAATGTACAAGTTTCCCAAGATACCACAACATTGCATAGCCTCAGGTTGTAAAAAGAGAAGAAGAAAGAGAAAAAAAAACAAAAAACAAAAAAAAAACACAGTGACATGTAAATTACCAAAGAAACATGAATGAAAATGTCTTAATTTGTGCTTTTAATATGTACTAGGGCTGTCAAATCGATTAATCGTGATTAATTGCATCCAAAATAAAAGTTTGTTTACATGCTGTACATTCTCTGTATTTATATCCATACATATGAAATATTTACACACAGTTTAAATGCGATTAATCACGATTACATCGCGATTAAGTCGCTAGTATTACTCAACATTAACTTAGTATTAACCCATTATATGGCAACTTTTAATGTTGTGCAAGTTAATGTTGAGTAAAATCTTATACTGAAGTCTACAGCAGATATACACTACCAATCAAAAGTTTTGGAACAGATTTTTAATGTTTTTTTTTTTTTTTTAAAGAAGTCTCTTCTGCCCACCAAGTCTGTATTTGTTTGATCCAAAGTACAGCAAAAACTGTAAAATATTGAAATTTTTTACTATTTAAAAGAACAGTTTTCCATTTGAATACATTTTAAAATGTAATTTATTCCTGTGATCAAAGCTACATTTTTCATTACACCAGTCTTCAGTGTCACATGATCCTTCAGAAATCACCCTAATGTGCTGGTTTGCTGTTCAATCAATATTTAAAACAGTTAAGAACTTTTTTCCCCAAGGATTCTTTGATTAATAGAAAGATCCAAAGATCAGCATTTATCTGAAATAAAAAGCTTTTGTAGCATTATATGTTATACCATTCAAAAGCTTGTAGAAATGAATAATTTTTTGAGAGGATGCTTTAAATTGATCAAAAGTGATGATAAAGACATTTGTAATGTTACAAAAGATTACTATTTCAGATAAATGCTGTTCTTCTGAACTTCCTATTCAGAGAAACCTGAAAAAAGCTTTTTTTAAAAACCTTTTTTTGAGCAGCAAATCAGAATATTAGAATGATTTCTGAAGGATCATGTGACTGCAGTAATGATTCTAAAAATTCAGATTTGATCACAGGAATAAATTACATTTTAAAATATATTCAAATAGAAAACAGGTAATTTAAAATGGTACAAATATTTCAAAATTTTACTGTTTTTGCTGCACTTTGGATTAAATAAATGCAGGCTTGGTGAGCAGAAGAGACTTTGAAAAACATTAAAATTCTTATTGTTCAAAAACTTTTGACTGGTAGTGTAGATATTCACACATGCTTGTAACTATGGATACAGAAGAGAAGTTAAATTGCTCAAGTGTTTACGGACAGACTCTAACTGTTCTAATATGCATCTATGCATTCATATCTGTGGTCTAGTCCAGTGGTTCTCAACTCCAGTTCTCGGGTCCCACTGCTCTGCACATTTTGTATGTTTCTGAATCAGACACAATTAGCTCCATTCACGGATCTTTCTTCTAACGAGCTGATGATCTGAATCAGGTGTGTTAAATGAGGAAGACATACAAAAATGTGCAGAGCAGTGGGCCTCGAGGACTAGAGTTGAGAACCACTGGAGGAGTCAATATTACATCTGCAGAGGTTGCCAAACAACCTAATAATACATCCAGAACCATACCTAAGAATAGACCTAAAGAATTCTAAATAATTGCTGGTCACCAGCACATGTTGATGCTCCCACTAGGCTTCCTAAAGGCACAGTTTATCATTTACTAAGCCTCATGTTGTTCCAAACCCGTATAAGGTTCTTTGTTGAACACAAAAGATGATATTTTGAAGTCTGAGGAAGCAAACAGTTGTTGGTCCCCATTGACTTCCATAGTATTTCTTTCCCTACTATGGAAGTCAATGGGGACCATCAACTGTTTCATTACTAGCATTCTTCAAAATATCTCCTTTTATGTACAACATGACTCATACACGTTTGGACAACATGAGGGTGAGTAAATGACAATTTTCATTTTTCACGAAGGATTGTTAAACGCTTAGAAACACTGGTTATCCCAGTTTGAGGAGGAAGAGGAGGGGTGAACGGTCTGCTGGGAGAACAGCAGCATCAGCAGCAGCAGCACACCTACCTTCTCAGCCTGGGCTTCCAGGGACTTCAGGTTGTTGGTCACAGTTTTCAACTCTTCCTCAAGCTCAGAGCATTTGCTGGTGTTTTACACATAGATCGCAGAGGATAGGAGGAGGAACAAGAGGAGGAAAGGCACATTGAGAGAAGGAGAACCAGAAGCAGGTTGGAACGGAGGAACATCAGGGAACCAGAAAAGAGGAACAAAAGAAACAAACCCAAAATCAATCAAAATGGGGAAGACAAGGGGAGCCCGAAGTCCCCTTAACACAGCAGGAATGTGCCATGATGATGAATCAAAGTCTATAGAAATGTCTCATGCAGATTGTTAGGAGTTAAACTGTATAAGAAGAATTCGAGTTGCAGCATTCCTGCTAAGTTAGAAGGGTGTGAAACAAACAAACAAACAAAAAGACGGACCAAATAAAGCTGCATGGGTAGCAAGCAAAGGAAAGCAAGGTGGTTTTGCATACTACAGAGCACACAAGGGAGAGTTAGATGTATGTGACCTATGGACTGACGTGCAGTACCTGTTCTTCTGATGCCTTTAATGACTTATAGGTTTGGTCCAACACTCGAAGCTCATCCTGTAATCTTCGATGGCGTCTGTTAGTGTGTGCAGAGGGAAGACCATTCCAAACACGGGCCACATGCAAGTTAACAGTGCATGCAAAAATTAAAAAAAAACATAAGACAACCAAAACAAGAAACAGTGAAGCAGATATTAGCTGTATTAGTGATATAGTAGTAACATTTTTAGGGGACGTACACACGGGATGCATTCTGAGCAACTGTTGGTTTGTGCACAGGCACAAACTTCAGAGTCAGAATCGAAAGTAGAAGGCCATCCAGGTATGCCTCCTCTATTGATTTTTGAATACTTCATAATCAGACATACTATTTATTTGAGGTACTGCTTTCATGCATACTAAATAGGAAGGAAGTGGCCTATTCGGATACAGGCAGAGACCACAAGGCCTGAGGATGCCACTCAGAAACAGTTTCGATTTAAAGTTAAAAATAGAGTTACAATATGATGCATGTCAGTTTTGAAACAACAGACCAATCAGAAAAGGCTGGGGGCGGGACAAGCATAGTCCACCAACTGTTGACTAAAAAGCACTGTATGACAAACCAGTGTTAAAAAAGTAACAACCTGTTATTTAGACTCTCTAGTGATCAATATAGAGTTCTTTGACTTCAGACAAATGAAAGGCTAGTTAGCGTCTTGTATTCTGTGTGTACGCCTCCTGATACAGAAACTGTGAGGGTGTGTGAGTGTGTGAGGAGAGTCAGGCACATGCATGAATGTGAATGTGTTTATGTGTAGGTTTGTGCAGACATGCAAGAGGCTGCAGGAACGTCTCAAACCTCTCATTCAGCTCAGCACGCTCCTCTGTACGCTCCAGCTCACCCTCAACGATCACCAGCTTACGGGCCACCTGCACACACACAGACCAGATCATGGGACAATTACATACTTGTACTTAAGGCTAATTGAGGGAAAAAAGTAAAACAATTCAAAACAAGCCAAAGAAGCAAAATACCAGGAACAATCAAAACACAAAACAAAAGGGGGAATAAGACAAAGTAAGGAAAAAAAAAAAAAGCCAAAACACAAAAGTAAAAAAAAAAAAAAACCCGACGCAAACAAATCAAACCCAAGATTACAAAATACAGCAAATCTTTTTTTTTTTTTAAAGTTCATTCTGAACTGCAAGCATCTGCTTGGTCATGTGACTAGGCAGGAAGTCATTTGTTTCTTTTTTGTGTGTGCATGTGTGGCATGGTGGCTGAGAAAACCTGCCTCCTCGTATTTGCGGTCGGCCTCCTCTGCGATGTGTTTAGCCTCCTTGAGCTGGATCTCCTGGATCTCCATCTTCTCCTCATCCTTCAGAGCTCTGTTCTCAATGACCTTCATGCCTCTGTAAGAAGAAACCAAGAAACCTCTCTATAGCATCACCATGACTCAGTATGGATCAATAACTGGCTACAAATTACATTCAAAGCCGGCAACTTGTCTGCAGCTAAGCTTTGGGATCAAAGACACTGTTTTAGCAGAGTTTTCTTGAGGTGTTAGCTTCTAAACCCATGTTATATCACAACAGTCACTGTCAGAACAGATGAATGGGAGGGGAAAAGCACTTAAAAGCTAGACCAGGTCTCGGTACAGAGTGGTTCTATGCAGGCGCGCTGGGCTGAAGACAGAGGGCCTCTGTGTGGGCAAACAAAGGAAGGGAAACGCAGCCTAGTGCCTCTACAAATTGCTGTTTATTCAGGAACCCACTGGCTCTACGCAAACAGCTCACGTCAGTTGTTTAGGCCAAAAACATCACAACTACAACCGACTGCAATGCCCTTGTTTTTCTAATATGTGCCGAGCTATTTCAAGGGCTTTAAATAAAAATATTAATAAATAAATAATGCTTACATTTTTTATAATATTATAAATAGTTAAATTTATTAAAATAAAAATACAATTATATTAATTTAATTAAAAAAAAAAACCCTGTAATTGAAAAGCAATAAATAATAATAATAATAATAATAATAATAATAATACCACCACCTGCCTAAACACAATTATGAAGTTTACAAACTACTTATGTAGGGTCATGGTGCTGGTGATTAGCAAATTACACTGACTTTCCTCAGCGCACACAAACAGTCTTTATGCAGGGGACCAGATGTGCGGTGCAGGCTAGGAAGTGGCAGCATGTTGTCATTTCAATAGCAACACATCGGCGGAGCTGCACACAGTAACCACAGTTACTGCGAGAGGGGGAGGGACGGGGCGTGGACCTGCTCAACTGACTCGTTCTGCTTCAGTGAAGCAGGCTGACGGTCCTACAGAATGCTACACTCCATTGCATTGTACTCTACAATACCACCATATACTATTGCACTGTACACATGTACTAGGGCTTGGCAGTATGGACAAACTCGAGTCACGCACATGTGTGACCCTGGACCAGTCATAAGGGTCAATTTTTTAAACTTGAGATTTATGCATCATCTGAAAGCTGAATAAATAATAAATAAATAATTCCAGGACACTATTTGCCTAAGATATAACCATTTAAAAATCTGAAGGTGGTGGGAAGGAAAAAAAAAAAAAAAAATCTAAACATTGAGAAAAAATGCCTTTAAAGTTGTCCAAATGAAGTTCTTAGCAATGCATATTACTAATCAAACATTAAGTTTTGATATATTTATGGTAGGAAATTTACAAAATATTTTCATGGTACATGATATTTACTTAATATCCTAATGATTTTTTGCATAAAAGGAAAAACGTTAATTTTGACCCATACAATGTATGCCTATTGCTACAAATATACCCATGCTTTGTGGTCCAGGGTCACATATGCATTTACCATGGCAATGGGATATAGGAAACACAGTGATAAAATGGTTTAAATAAGCAGGATATAAATGTATATGTTTAGAAAATTAAGCTAATTAAATAAGCATCGAAAGGTCTTTAATTTTCTAAATAATTTTAGTCTTGCACATAAATAAAGCAGTCCTGTTTAGTTTTAATGTTGATTCATCTCAGTGACTTGAATCTTTAAGTGAGTCACCAAAACTATTTATTCAATGAATGAGTCAGTGAATCATTCACTTAAATAATTCATTTGCAAGAAAGATACAGAGTTCATTCAGTTCATTTTGTTAGCAAATAACACTGTTTATTTGGTTTGCTTACAAACAAGACACCCCGTCCATTAATTTTGTTTTGTTCATAAGCTCCTTTTGGTTAGTTCACTAATAAAGAAAATAAAATAAAAAAAAAAAAAAAAAAAAAAATTCATTCAGTTTCTTTACAAACAAAATACTGCTCATTCAAGTCGGTCACGAGTAAGACTTTGCGTTTATTCGGATCGCTCACAAATGAGTTACTGTGTCCATTCAGTTCAGTTTGTTCACAAACAAGATTGTGTTCATTCGGGTTGTTCAAAAACAAGATTGTTCATTTTGTTTGCTCTCAAGCAAGATCGTCTTTATTTTGTTTGTTCAAACAAGATTCTATGTTCATTCAATTTGTTCACAAACAAGATACCAGATCCATTCAGTTCATTCTTGTTTGTTCGTTTGTGTGTTCATTCGGTTCGTTCACAAACAAGATTCTGTTTTCATTCGTTTGCTCACAAACAAGATTGTGTTCATTTGGTTTATTCACAAGATTCTGTGTTTATCTTGTTTGTGTATGAACAGAACGAATAGAGAATCTTGTTTGTGAACAAACCAAATGAACACAGAACAAACAAGATTCTGCGTTCATTCGGTTCGTTTACAACCAAGATTCAGTGTGTTCATTCGATTCGTTCGCCACCAAGTTCGTGTGTTCATTTGGTTTGTTCACCACTAAGATTGTGTGTTCATTTGGTTAGTTTGCCACCAAGATTGTGTGTTCATTCGGTTCGTTCACAAACAAGATTGTGTGTTCATTCGGTTCATTCACAAACGAGATTCTGCATTCATTCGGTTCGTCACAAACAAGATTCTATCCATTCGGTTCGCTCACAAACAAGATTCTGCCATTCGGTTCGTCACAAACAAGATTCTGCGTTCATTTGGTTCGTTCACAAACAAGATTGTGTTCAATTGGTTTGTTCACTAACAAGATTGTTTATATTTAGTTTGTTCACAAAGAAGATTCTGTGTTCATTCTGTTCGTTCACAAACAAAATTGTTCATTTGGTTCGTTCACAAACAAGATTCTGCGTTCAGAGTGAACAGATTATAAACAAGATTCTGTGTTAATTTAGTTACTAACATAATACATTCATGTGGTGTGTTCATAAACAAAATATAGCGTTAAAACAATCGATTCACAAGCGAGAGACTGTTTATTGGTTCGCGCACAAACAAGTTTGTTTGTTTACACTCGAGATTCTGCGTTCATTCAGTTCACTTACAAGAAGATGTTTTGAGTGTGGCTGTTTCACTTAGTGAAGAGCATATTCCTTCAGTAAGACCAACCAATCAAATGGTCCTCTAAGATTCACTCCTGAAATTCCACTAGTCCTGCACAGCAATAATCTTGCGAATGTATCTACACAATTGTAAAGCGGTTTGTCAGTAGACCATCCTTTGTAATTGTGAGTGAGAGTGTCAGAGTACTGTACTAACCTCTCGCTCTCATCGGCAGCCTTCTCGGCCTCCTCCAGCTTCTGCAGGGCAGTGGCCAAACGCTCCTGTGCGCGATCCAACTCCTCCTCAACCAGTTGGATACGTCTGTTCAGGGAAGCTACATCACCCTCAGCCTTGAAGAGCACAGATGAACTGGTATAAATGCTCACTTTAGATGTTCACACAACATTTACAGACAATGACACCCAAACCCCACAAATGCTGACGGCTTCCATTCAGAATAAAGAACTTGTCAGGCTTGCATTTGCAACCACTGAGCGCAGGTTTTGATGACAGTGTAATTTGGTTAAAACGGCAGTACTCACTAGCTTCCATTAAGACCTACTGAGACAGAGCGATTCCTTCTGCTGTGGTTGCACACACCATATAGCACATAATGGCAGCAATGCTAATGGATAAGACAGGACTAGGCCATCGGATCATTACGAGCCTCTGGGACAACATTAACAGGCGTTGGGAGGGAGTCCCAGCGGACCTACACAGACTACACTGTTAAAGGGCAAACACACATGACCAGTGGAGAACTACAGGCTGCTGCTAGCTGACAAATACACAAGCTGGATCATTTCAAACATAACTTTGCTGACTGCTGTGAAACTCAATGCTGCCTTATAAAGCATGTGCATTTATATAGCAAAATTGTGTTGTAGTACAGGAGGCTGTTGTGGGTTCCCGGTGGGCTGTGAACCAGAATTGGGTCACAGTACTGTTCTCACAATGCTAAATGCAATTAATACAATGCAACAGACAATATACTTGAGTGTTGGGGGGTAATGCATTATGAGTAATTAGAGTTACGTAATTGGATTACTTTTTTCAAGTAACGAGAAAAGCAACGGATTACTTTGTCAGTCATTTACAAGAAAATATCAGAGTTACTTTTTCAAAAAGTACAATTTACAGCATTAAATAAGTGAGAATTTTAATACATGAACAAAATGAACGTAACACCACATTTTCTGAAAAATTAGTGGACTGTGAACCAGAATTGACAATGCCAAATGCAATTAATACAATGCAACTGACTATATAATCCATGCACTGAAAAGCAGTGTTGGGGGTAACGCATTACAAGTAACGCAAGTTAGGTAATCTGATTTTTTTTTTAAGTAACTAGTAACGCAGCAACGCATTTACAAGAAAACATCCAAGTTACCTTTTCAAAAAGTATAATTTACAGCATTAAATGAGCAAGAATTATTTTAAATATATGAATAAAATGAACATGATTTTTTTTTTAGAAAATAAGTGAACTGGGAACCAGAATTGAGTCACAATGCTAAATGCAATTAATACAATGCAACAGACAATATAATTGAGTGTTGGGGGTAAGGCATTACGAGTAACGCAAGTTACGTAATTGGATTACTTTTTTCAAGATACTAGTAAAGTAACATTACATTGTCAGTCATTTACAAGAAAATAGGAGTTCAAAAAGTATAATTTACAGCATTTAATGAGCGAGACATTTTAATTCATGTCCATATTTAAGAAATATTTACAAGTATATGTATTTATTATCATTTTTACTAGTAAAGCAAAGTAATGCATTACAAGTAACACAAGTTATGTAATCGTACAACTTTTTCCAAGTAACTAGTACAGTTACTTTTCAATTTACAGGAAAATCTGCGTTACTTTTTTTTTTTTTTTTTAAAAAGTATGATTTACAGCATTAAGTGAGCGTAAATTATTTTTATATACGAATAACCCAAGTTCCGCAATTGGGTTACTTTAAGATACTAGTAAAATAACAGATTACTTTGTCAGTCATTTACAAGAAAATGAGTTGCAAACTGGCAAAATGGCAAACAAAAAAAAATTATATATATATATATATATATGTATATATATGTATATATATATATATATATATATATATATATATATATATATGTGTGTGTGTGTGTGTG
Source organism: Labeo catla (assembly GCA_012976165.1). NCBI lineage: Eukaryota > Metazoa > Chordata > Actinopteri > Cypriniformes > Cyprinidae > Labeo > Labeo catla. The sequence continues at coordinate 125,433 of VONZ01001467.1, read as the reverse complement.
TGTGTGTAATTATTATGCATGTATAAATACAAGCACATTCATGTACCTATTTAAGAAATATTTACAAGTATATGTATTTATTATAATTTTTCTAGAATTTTTATTATTTATACATATATATATATATATATATATAAATATTTTGCACATAAATAACATTTCTCTTAAATGCATACATTCATTTGTGTGTATTTATATATACAAAACAATTACACACAGTACACACACATATTAGGCAAACTCAAACTTTTTTGTATGCAATTTTTCGGAAAATAAGTTGACTGTGAACCGGAACTGACAATGCCAAATGCAATTAATACAGTGCAACTGACTACATAATCCATGCACTGAAAAGCAGTGTTGGGGGTAACGCATTACAAGTAACACGAGTTAGGTAATCAGATTACAAGAATTATTTTAAATACATGAATAAAATGAACATGATACCACCTTTTCTTTTCCCCCCAGAAAATAAGTGGACTGGGAACCAGAATTGAGTCACAATGATAAATGCAATTAATACAATGCAACAGACAATATAATTGAGTGTTGGGGGTAATGCATTACGAGTAACGCAAGTTACGTAATTGGGTTACTTTTTTCAAGATACTAGTAAAGTAACATTACTTTGTCACAAAATAGGAGTTCAAAAATATAGTTTACAGCATTTAATGAGCGAGACGTATTTTAATTCATGTCCATATTTAAGAAATATTTACAAGTGTGTGTATTTATTACAATTTTTACTAGTAAAGTAACTAGTAAAGTTATGCATTACAAGTAACGGAAGCTATGTAATCTTACAACTTTTTCCAAGTAACTAGTACGGTTACTTTTCAATTTACAGGAAAATCTGTGTTACTTATTTTTTTTTTTTAAAAGTATGATTTACAGCATTAAATGAGCGTAAATTATTTTTATATATGAATAACGCAAGTTACGCAATTTGGTTACTTTAAGGTTACTTTAAGATACTAGTAAAGTAACTGATTATTTTGTCAGTCATTTTCAAGAAAATGAGTTACTTTTTCAAAAAGCATTATTTTAATTAGGGTTGGCAAACAAAAATATATATACGTGTTTGTGTGTGTGCAATTATTATGCATGTATAAATACAAGCACATTCATGTACATATTTAAGAAATATTTACAAGTATATGTATTCAAAATATAAAAATTTTGCGCATAAATTACATCTCTTAAATGCATACATTCATTTGTTTGTATTTATATATACACAACAATTACACACAGTACACACACATATATTAGGCAAACTCAAACTTTTTTGTATGCGATTTTTCGGAAAATAAGTGGACTGTGAACCAGAACTGACAATGCTAAATGCAATTAATACAATGCAGCTGACTATATAATTCTGTGATGGGGGTAACGCATGACAAGTAACGCAAGTTATGTAATCAGATTACTTTAAGTAACTAGTAATGCATCACTCTTTAATTTTACAGGAAAATTTGAGTTACTTTATCAAAAAGTTTAATTAACAGCGTTAAATGAGCGAGAATTACATGGATTACAAGTACTAAAACATTATGCAATCAGATTACTTTTTTCAAGTAATTAGTAACGCACTACTTTTTTAGTTTACAAGAAAATATCTGAGTTACTTTTTCAAGAAGTACAATTTACAGCATTAAATGAGCAATAATTATTTTAACACATAAATAAAATGAACATTATACCATTTTTTTTTTTTTAAATAAGTGGGCTGTGAACCAGAATTGGGTCACAGTTCTGTTCTCACATTGCTAAAGGCAATTAATACATTGCAACTGACTAAAAAAAAAAAAACAAAAAAAAAAAAAAAAAAAAAAAAACACAAACCCAATTATAACACCTGTAATAAAAGCCAGCTCTAATCAAACTCATCTACCACATTAATTTTGTTAAAACTTCAGACATTTTAGTTGAGTCACTTCACATCCAAAGTAAAATCTGGGCTATAAGACTGGCTTTTAACTTATAAATCAAATAACTTTTATATATTCTTAAACATTTTAAGTATGAACCATTGTCACACCATCAAAGCATAAGCGCATATTTATGTTTTTATAGCATGCAACTGATAACCTCTGTTTAGCCACAGTCCAGCGATAAGCAAAGGCCTTCCACTGAAGTGAACTACATAGGGCAAAGTGCATGTTATATTGTCAGCAGAGATATGAAAAACTAGAAATCTACACAGATAACCTTGACAGCCAGCACTGAACTACTACATTTCCTTAAAGGGCCAAAAGTCTCAAGCATGCTTGTTTAGATAAATCTGAGACCAATTAATAATGCCACGCTTCTGTAACAAACTAGAGTCAGTGTTGATTTCAGCATGACTAAGACGAGTCCCACTGTACGTGACGATGCAAACCAGCCATATAAGGGAAAGTGCATAAATGCTTCACGAGATGTCAACATACAGCCTGAAGCTGCAGCAGCACATCCTATTCATTACGATAAAACCACTACAGCAGAGCCTACATAAACAGTTCTGTCCAGGATCACTACTGTGAACTGCTGCAGGCTATTAGACTAAAATGATTACACTCAGAGCCTCTGGTCCAACGTAAATTCTCATCAAACAAGGACCTATTCACAGCAGCACAACTTACTTAACTAACTGGATTATAACCAGACTCCAATTACCACCGTCAACAAGAGAACAGACTGAAAACACAGGGATGTGTCTTGCACAGAGATGTAGTCAGCAATCTCAAAGTTTAGGGTGAAAACAACATGGTCTCTGTTGGTTAAACGAACGGTTTCAAAACATCCGACTCTTTTCCGCGAGTCGATTCTTTTGAACGATTCAATTCAAAGAGCCGGTTCAAAAACGACTCACTAGTTCTTAGATATTCAGACTTAAATGTCATCACATAGCTAGTCCATAACATCCTAAATTAGGGTTTTAAATATAATTTCATTAGTCTTAATTTAGTTTGCAGCCATGAGTTAGCTCGTTAAATTGTAATTCAGTTCAAAGTAGAGCATGAATTTGCATTTAAAGCAAACAAATTTAGTCCAAAATTTATTTTTAATCTCCTAGCTGAAGATGCCATTAAAAAAAAATAAATAAACAAACAGATGTTATTGATTAAAAACGATTTTGTGTTTTTAATTATAATTTGAGTAAATTCAGTTTGTAGCCATGATTCAGTTCATAAAAGTAAATGATTCAGTTCAAACTATAGCATGAATTTGCAGTTTAAGTAAACAAATTTAGCCCAAAACATATTTTTAAACTTTAAACTAAGATTTTACCTTTTAAATGGAAAAAACACGTTAATTAAACAGTTTTTTTTTAATAATTTCATGAGTCTTAATTTCTCAATTTCATCTTAATAAAACTCATTTCATGAGTTTGCAGCCATGATTCTGTTCATAAAACTGTAATGATTCAGTACAAACTATAGCAACTATAGCTAAATTTGCATTTTATGTAAACAACTTTAGCCCAAAATGTATTTTTAAATCTCCTAGTTAAAATATATTGCCATTTAAAAAACAAATGTTAATCATTTTTTAAAGATTTTGCATTTTTTTAATATAATTTCAACGAGTCTAAATGATTTAGTTCCAACTACAGCATGAATTTGCATTTCAAGTAAACTAATTTAGTCCAGAATGTATTTTTAATTTTCCAGCTTAAAGTTTAAGCCATTTAAAAAAAAAAAAAAAAAAAAAAAAAAAAAAAACTATTGATTAAAACAGATTTCGTGTTTTTAAATATAATTTCACGAGTCTTACTTTAGTTTGCAGCCATGATTCAGTTCAAACTACAAGATGAATTTGCATTTAAAGTAAACATATTTAGTCCAAAATGTATTTTAAATAGCTTAGCTGAAAGTTTTTGCCATTAAAAAAAAAAAAATTAAAAAATTAAGACGATAATCAATTCACTTCATATTATCAGTTCAATCCTTGGTTCTTGGCTCTTTGGGAATCAATCATGTTCGAACAAAACGGTTCCCTTTGATCAACTCGCTTTATTATAAGTCGGACAGGTCTAAGAGAATCAATTAATTGCTGTTTAGACAGGTTTCAGTCAAATTCGTGAACTAATCAATCATATCGATTAGGTGAACCGATTCAACGGATTAATTTTCGAGATTCGACTCAAATGACTCGTTCGGATACGAATCAGACATCGTTATTCAGCACCTTTAAACTATTTACATGCGTCAGTTTATAATCACACTGGCAGACGTTTAATTCGCGTGTCCTGTTTGTTCTGAACAAGAACTGAAAAGTTAGTTAAAAACGGGCGTGATACAAATGTCGCCGTTTAACGGGCTGGTAAACAGTGCGTAGAGGGCGTCTGAGAAATTCCGCTACGTTAATACCGCACATCATTACAGTGATCGTAAACGTTCCATAAGCGACTGTGTAAATGAACATCGGAACGCCTGGAATGTTACACTGTAGCGCGTCGCGTTTCAACACATGCACTTTATACTTTGTATCATTCTGCGTTCTTACTGCTTCTCTGGCTTTCCTCTCCAGCGCCAATTCCTTCTGCAGTTTCTCCGCTCTCTCTTCAGCACCGTCCGCTTGCTCTTGCAACAGTTTAATTTTCCGTTTGACTGCTTCCAGCGATGTAGCCGCCATTGTTATTCTAAATAAGCACTAAAAGCCTCGTCTTTAAACGCGTTTCCTTAGATGAACACAGCTCAGAGACGCTGCTGCTGCCCCTGATCTGTGTGTGCGCGAAGACGCGAAGCGACGTTTCAGATCACACCGGAAGTAACCATGTTTTCATAGGCGAGCCCCAAACGACGTCACTATCATGAACTAGGGCTTATCTGTCGCTTTTCAGCAATCAATATTTTCATGTGAGGCATATAACTGCAATGCATAAGTATTTCATGAAACGCGTATTTTTATTCATTCATTTCAGTAGTAGTTTATTTGAAGTCACTTGGAGGATATGCAAGACATGTTTACGTCCTACACCTGGTGCACACCTGAAAGCGTTAATCAATAGCCTGGTGGTAATTGACTGGGTGCTGGTGCTGAAACTGAGCTGCTAAATATGGAATGGCTTCAAGGGGAGGGGGCGCGGTGTTCTGGGCCTCGAATCTAGTTGTTTAGTCCTATTGCGCCCTCTATAGGGAAAATTACAGCATCGACCAGAGCTTACTGCTGTGTTCTTTTCTGAACAATTGTTTTAATATACTTAGATGTATATGTCACATTATTATGATTTTATTAATGTATTATTGAAAAAAAAGTACATTTGTAAAATGTATAAAATAATTTATAAAGAATAATTTATATATTTAAATATATATTATTATTAAATTCTCTCTCTCTCTCTCTCTATATATATATACATAAGTACATTTATTTATTATTTCTAAACAAATTGATATTATAATACATAGACATTATGACAAAATATTATACTGAAAAATACATTATTATGATTATATTAATTTATTATAAGTGAACACATTTATTTGAATAAATTATAAGTTAGATCATTTTTATACAAATATATAATTATAAAATTATAATATATTTCATGGTACATTTATTTATTTATTATATGTTTCTAAACAATTTGATATTGTAACAGATATTATGACAAAACAATATTATACTCACTATTACATTATTATGATAATAATAATTTATTATTATTGAATACATTTATTGGAACACATTTTAATTTAGATTATATTTAATATAATAATATAAATAATAAAGATATAATTATAAAATTAAATGTAATATATTTACAGAATAAATTTATTCATTTATTATATTTTTCTAAAAAATTTGATTTTGTAATACATAGATATTATGGCAAAACAATATTATTCTCAAATAATATTACATTAATATGATTATATTAACTTATTATTATTGAATACATTTATTGGAATAAATTATAATTTAGATCATATTTATATAAACATATAATTATACAATTAAATATATTATAATAATATTTACATAATAAATCGATTTATTATATATGTTATATAGTTCTAAACAATTTGATATTCTAATACATATATGTTATGGCAAAACAATATGATTCTCAAAATAATATTACATTATTATGATTATATTAGTTTATTACTGTTGAATTAATTTATTGTAATACATTATAAATTAGATTGTATTTATACAAATATGTAATTATAAAATTCTATATAATATATTTGCATAATAAAACTTATTTTATATTACATTATTGTGAATATATTAATTTATTACTATTAAATTAACTAAAAATTATATTACTATATTATTTATATGATATATAAGTTATTAACATTAACTAATAATAATTTATTAGTATTCCAACTATTATATACATACATACATACATACATATATATATATATATATACCTTTATTATTATACCTTTATTTTGTAATACATGGATATTATGCCAAAAATAACTTGATTGTGATTTTGAATTATTTGTATATAATAATAATTACTTAAATGAATTTATTAGAATATTATAATTATACTAATATATAATTAAAATAATTAATTAATGTATTTATTAACAATAAATAATATTATATTACTATTATACCCATGTTAAAAATAATTTTAATTATTGTAGTTCTATTGATGTACACGAGGGGGAGTCCAAGTGTGCACTATTCAAGACCATGGTACAAAGATGCTTTATTTTAACACAACAAAACTGAGTGAGAATCAGTTTCTATTCACATATATATTTATATTTAAATGGCCCTTTAAATGGCCCTCATATATTGAACAACGCCCGACGAATCAACAAAACACTAAACGACTCAAGGTCAAATAATTCTTTGAAGCTCAAACTCAGTGCTCAGAGGACTATCTTCTATCATGCAAACCTATGCAAATACTTGTCAAGACTTTGGATCGCTTACTCATGCAATTCTCATAATACAGTTTAGTCTTGAAACTAAAAGAATCGGTGGCGTTTTTAAAAGAAAATCTTCCAGTCGATCGGTCTTTCTCAAGGGTAGAGCCCAAGGAGCCGATCTGAGTCTTGACCATATAAAGCACTAGGCTAAATATAACATCCTGCATGCTCACTCTCTTATTCTGTCTTGCAATGCACGTCTTGTAATTTAAAATCGTGTATTTATGTTTGCATGTCCACATAAATGCACCATATTTGGTCAGAGATATGCGGATTGTGTTTATAATATCATGCCATAGGCGACTTTTTAGCCTTATAATTCACGAGTGACGTCACACATACAACGCGAGGCCACAATATACGTCGTGACGTCACTTTATTTTGACATCTGAGAAAAAAAGTCAGGTTGCTAAGAGCAACCTGGGTCCGAAACCATATATGACAACTGACAAGACTCTTTACCTGTAGGTAATAAAAGCGTGACATGCCAAAAGTGTCAGGAAAAGATGCGTGAAGGCTGTGCTGCTCTATATACTCACATCTGCGGCTTTCTTTTCAGCCAGCTCCAGTTTCTCCTGTGCATCTTTAAGAGCCTCAGAATATTTGTCGAGCTCATCCTCAGTGCCCTTCAGTTTCTTCTGCAGTGCGAGGAGGTCATCCTCAAGCTGCGCGTGTTTGAGTGATTGATTGACAGCAGTGAAGAGCGGGAAGCAGAGTGCGCGCGTGGTGTGGCGGGAAAAGAGACCGACAGAGAAAGAGACGGAAAGAAAGAAAAGTTAGGGAGATTCAGACAGGAACACACAGGAAGATACCTGGGTGGCGACTTCCTCGGCGGACAGGAGCTTCTCCTCGACGCCCTGGTACTCCTCCACCACTTTATCACGCTCGTCCTCGGTTACACGCAACCTCTTTTCCAACTGAATTAGTTCGTCTTCTAACTACACATGCATAAATGACAGTTTTCATAACAAAAATGAGGTAAACTTTTAGTAGAAATGCTATTAAATACTAAATATGTCTACTACGAATACTAAAGATGCTATCTAATCCTTTTAAGTGTGCTTTGTTGGGATCATACTTCTTAAATGTTAATGTATTTCATGATACCACAAAGGGTTAAAGCATCAGTAATATCTAACAAAGAAATTTTTATGTGGTCAGAAGAATCCCAGCAGGCACACAACGACGTTGATATTTAGATAAATTTCGGTTGTGACATTGGCGTGACGAAAATTCAAAGTCAGTTCAACATCTATTGTCGACGTTAATTTGATGTCCAATACCGACGTCAGCTGACAGAGACATTTTGTTGCTTTTAGGTTGTGTAACCAAAATCCAACATTACGTCAACGTCAAATACTGACGTCAACCCGATTTTCATTCTCAACCAAACTGCGACGTCTCTCCGACGTTGGGGTCCAACGTCAACCTGACGTTATATTGACGTTAAGTGCCTGCTGGAATATTTAAAGGGAAACCACAAGATTTTAATTTTGAAATTACAATCTTTTTAAATACAGCACACTAAAACTTCTAACTGAATACTTTAGTTTAAGTGATCCCAAGGTTAGACTACAACCAACGCTATCTCATGACCAATTTGTACGATTTTGTGCGATTTGTCTAAACCCTAGTGACTGGTAGGCTTAGGGGCGTGGTTAGGGGTAGGTCATTCGTAGAGTTTATACGAATTGGGGAACTCGTAAAATAAGTGCAATTTAGCAAAAATCGCATGAGTGAGTTCATACGAATTTGTTCAAATCAGCCACCTTGTAAAATATATACGAATTGCCATGAGATCGGTTGCTACAACCTATAGTTATTATCTAATTGAACCATTTTGAATTTAATTAGCCTACTAAAGATGAAGAAAATAAAGTTGAAACACTGAAAACTAAATAAAACAGAGTACAAGTTGCAGATGTATGACACCCTGGACCACAAAACCAGTTTAAGTAGCACGGGTATATTTGTAGCAATAGATAAAATTATATTTTTTTCTTTTATGCCAAAAATCATTAGGATTTTAAGTAAAGATCACGTTCCATTAAGACATTATGTCAATTTCCTACCGTAAATGTGTCAAAACTTGATTTTTGATTAGTAATATGCATTGCTAAGAACTTCATTTGGACAACTATAAAGGTGATTTTCTCAGTATTTTGATTCGAACTTTTTTTTATCCTAACAAACCATACATCAATGGAAAGCCTGTTTATTTAGCTTTCAGATTATGTTTAATTAAAAAAACAATTATGACTGGTTTTGTGGTCCAGGGTCACGTTATTCGACAGTACGTAAAGACAGTAGTTAAGCCTGTATCAATGGAACATTGAGGGTTAATGAATGAATGGCAATATTTCTGTGCATTAGATGAATGACAGTAAAAGGGCGAGTCAGTATGAGCGTCTTATTAACGTTATTAACATACTTTTAATTGACATTGAAAAGTTTCAAACTCATACTCGTTACTTTTACCCTTCTTCCGTTACTTTAAATCCACTCAGGCGCGGTAATAATCCATTTATCAAGTAGCGCACAAGAGCGCCACTGCGTGCGCGTTATGGATAACTTTTAAAAGTCCTCATAAAAACCGCAGACCTGTTTGCTCCTGTCCTCCGCTGCCTTTTTGTCTCCCTCAGCCTGCTCAGCTCGGTCCAAGGCATTTTCCTTGTCGAGTTTGAGCATCTGCATCTTCTTCTTAATGGCATCCATGGCTGCTTATGGGTTTGTTCGGCTGCAATAGAGAAATTTCCACAGAGGAGCGACGGTCAGAAGCGCTTGGGACTGAACGCAGAGCTGGAGTGCGAGCGCTCGCTCCTGTGCGCGCTCTCAAATACGTACTTTCACGGGAGGGGTGACTGAATTCCTCTGGACATTCAATACTTTTTTGGAAACAGCCGCATTGGGCCGCTTCTCCATGCCCCGTGTCTTTTTTATGGATCTGGGTGGTGATTCGCTGCTGCTCGATATTTGACCGTTTATATGCCTATATAAGGGGTTTGATGGGCAAGGCGAACAACTCAAGACGTCTTCACACATACCGAGCGCGACGGGATGAAACAGAACGCGTTTTCGACGTGACGCACTGTCATCAAAACGCAACGCGATCCTGAGGTGAGAAGAAATGGAAAATAAATAAAATAAAATACACATATTGTATTATATTACATATTATATTACATTATATTATATATTCGAAATATTAAATATTTACATTAAAAAAAAACATTTTTAATTTCCATGGCATTTTTGTCACTTTCAGTAGCATTTTCTGACCCTAAGATTACACCATAAGTATTGAACCAAGAGTCGCTTATTACAGAATGACTCAGATTCTCACATTTCCTGGCACTTTTAGACTAATCATGTATCATTAGCTCATGATAACTCATCATCAGTCTGGTCTGAGCCTTATCAGACCTCAAACATGCCTTTGTTTCAACACTTTTGCATAATACGAATTAAAAAAACACTGCATGGGCTTATAATGTCATCAACAGGCTCAGGGATGTGCCTTTATGCATCCCATGATAGATGCAAGAGGAGCTTCAGTTTGTTTCTTTGGGATATTGAGAGCACTGAATACTCCCTGTTATCCTTCAGTCTGCCCTTCTCCTCCTTACAAGCTTCTCAGAGTATTTTTAGGGCTGTCTTAATACCCAAGCACCTGGCCCAGTCTGTAATTACAAATTTCAAAACACTTAGACAAGTGGTCAAACATAATGCGATAATTCCCTAAAATAACCCCTGTCTTAAATATAATACCCAGTTGTCTTGCACTATTTCTGTTCTCTTGTAATTGTATTAAATAACTCAAAGCAGTTTGGTTGTTCTTGAAACTTTTTTATACGTTTTTATACAGTTTTTATAATGTATAATGTTTATACTTTATGTTTTTATACTGGTTTCTTGCTTGCATGCATGAAACAGTCTATTTTCCATTTTAGTATACTTTAAAATAGAATTTATTCCTGTGATGCAAAGCTGCATTTTCAGCATCGTTACTTCAGAAATTATTTTAATATGCTGATTTATTATCAATTTGGAAACAGTAGCGCTTCCTTTCTTTTTTTTTTTTTTGGAACCTGTTATACTTTTTTCAGGATTCTTTGATGAATAAAAAGAACAGCATTTATTCAAAATAGATTTCTTTTTCTAGCCTTTACTATCACTTTTTATCAATTTAACACATCCTTGCTGAATAAAAGTGTTAATTTCTTTGAAACAAACAAAGAAAAAATGTACTGTATATTTTAAATACATGCTCTATATAATAAATGTTCTTTTCAACGTTTTATTTATTAAAGAATTAAGGAAAAAAGTATTGCAGCTTCCAAAAATAAAAAATAAAATTAAACAGCACAACTGTTTTCAACACTGATAATAAATCAGCATATTAGAATGATTTCTGAATGATCATTTGACACTGAAGACTGTGTCTTCATTATTCTTCGTTATGATGCTGAAAATTCAGCTTTTTCATCATAGGAATAATTTCTATTCTAAAGTATATTAAAAGAGAAAACCACCTTTTTAAATTGCAATAATATTTCACAATAATACTGTATTTTCAATTAAATAAATGCAGCATTGATGAGCAGAAATACTTCTTTTCTGATCTTACTGATCCCAAACTTTTGAATGACACTGAAAAAAAGTAAAAATAAAAAACAAGTAGCTGATAAAATAGCATTTTGAAGTAGAAGGAATGAAGTAGTATTTTTCTCAATTTTTTTCTCCAATAAGCTTTGTTTACAACTTTCAAAAAAATCATTTTTTACAATGTAATGAGGAATGCACTGTAGTAATGCAAGCAGTAATGAAAATGTCTTCATAAATGAGCTTACTGTCAATAAAATCATGCAAAAAAGTCCTTAATTCATTTTTAATACAAAATATTCCAAAATTTTTCTTTTCATTTTCATTTTCATCTCACAGTTATAAGAGTATTTTTGGCAACTATATTTTTAATGCTATCAGAATACAAAGACAAAATTATATGAGAATGGATTTTACAGATGACTGTTATCTTATCTTTATGACAGAACAACCCGATCTCATGCCAATTCGTCCATATTTTACAAAGTGGTTAATTCGTATGAATTCTTACAACCTGGCTCATACAAATTTGTACATTTTGGAAAAAATCGTATGTATTTTACAAGCAAATTCGTAGGAATTCGTACAAATGACCACTCCTAAACCTACCCCTCACAGAAAACATACAAAATCGTACGAGTGAGGTCGTACATATTTTACGAGGTGGCTAATTCGTACAAATTTGTACGACCTCACTCGAGAAGTAGATGGTCGAGAGACAGCGCTGGACAGACATACCCCTATTTTGTGCATGCAATTTCCTGTTATTGCAATGTAAGCAACAACAAACTTCCAAATTTTCCCATTTAATAAGATTTGTGGTGAAATGCTAGACTCAGTGCAGGACATATAAACAAGCCCCAAAGAACTCTGGGTAAATATTTTTATTAAACACATAATAACATAAATACCTCTGAGGGCTGCAACAGTCATAGTCGTCAAACCAGTTTGGGAATTTCTCTGGATATCATTAAAGGGAGCATTAGACAATAGCTTGTGTTTTGTTAAACAATATCTGAGAAGATATTATTTGAAACTGAATTATATTGCCCACCATCTGGTATGGTTTCCTCATACTTTACAGACTCGAAAAAAGTTTCTGACAGTGTGAACTGATCCTTGGCTTTGTTCAACTCTTTATTAAACACTATTTATATGCGGATCATTTTGGATTAGTCCACAATCCCTCACAGTACGAATTTATAGTGACAGGCTGGGTGGAGATGAGAGAGAGGAAGTGTTATCTGAAACCCTTTAATATTCAGCTTTCTTCAATCCAACTAATACAAATCAAACCGTTTATATTTGAAGAATACGCTTGAATGGAACAGACTGATGGACACGATTATCTTATTTTTTCTGTTGCATCTGTTCCAGCATATAAAGACGCGGACAAGTATCAGGGATGATACGGAAAGCTGAGGTTGCTGTGGAAAGGATATTGTTTATGTCTTCTTGTTGTTGTTACTCCTCTGGGTTTCTGACGGTTTATCATCTCTGGTGATCTTGTACTGTAACAAACCCAATGGTTTTATGACACAACGCCCTCCATGCCGTGCTGGCATCAGATGCATGTTTATCTAAATCTGTGGACCCTTGGGATGTGACTTCAGATGTGGAACTCTGTCCTTTCCCAAACTGAAAACAAGTACTTTAGAATATACACCGTGGAGAAAAATAGACAATTTTTGTTTGGCTTAGTTTCAGTGTTGCTTAAAATATGTTTTCCGAAACTAAATAAAATTTTAGCATTCCAGAAAGCAATAAAGCGAAGCATAATAATGTTTCTCTTAATAGAACAAAAAACATTAAAATGCATTGACAGTTGTCATTCACAATGTCTAAATTTAGCAAATTCATGCTTCAAAGTTCACAGTATCTTAGTCCTCCTTAAGGCTCTACTAATGACTGTCCGGAAGCTTCTGAGGGGAGGTCACACTTCCCATGTCTACTGAGGATTATGGAATGAATGGCAAAGGAAACCAGAGAAGCTGACAAGAACAAGAGTCTTTCTGCATAGATGATTTTCATACTTACATATAGAACTCGACATTACATTTTGAGCTGTATTTAAAGCCACTGACCAAATGGGCAAATATAACTGTATTATATATATATATATATATATAAATATAATACAATTTCACATATGTAGGGTTAATGTTTTGAAGCATTTGCGTTATGGATATGAGTGATATCTCAAATCATGTGGCTAAATATAAAGATGCAAAATTAAATTTCCAAGTAACTTATGCCTGGTGGATATTAATACTTACAGTATTGCTTGAGAATGACTCACAAAAAGGTAGTGGCCGCCAAGCAACAACCACTCAGAACACCTTTGTGACCTGTGAACAGTTGCCGATTAATGCCTTGGCAGCCACCAAGAACACTCCAAGAAACCACCTACTAGTGCCCTAGCAACCACCTAGAACACCCTAGCAACCACATAGTAACTCAGGAAATCTAATAACTGCTTTGCAACCAGCAGTCACCCAGAACACCCAGAGACTACCTAGTATTGCCCTAGCAACCACCTAGAAACCTCTAGCAACCACAGAGCATCGCCTTAGCAACCACCCAGAACACTCCAGAAACCAGGGCCCTAGCAACCACCTAGAAACTCTAGCAACTCCAGAGTATCATCCTAGCAATCAAATAGAATTTCAGATCAGATAACTGCTTTACAACCAGTTATCATCCAGAACACCTTAGCAGTGCCCTAACAACCACCCAAAACACCCTAGCCTAGAAACCACCTACTAACTGACAAAAATACAAGTGACTTGCAACCAGTTACCATCCAGAACTCTACAGAAACCACTTTGCAGTGCCCTTGCAACCTCCCATAAAACTCTTACAACCACAGAGCATCACCCTATAACCACCCAAAACACAAGAGCAACTACTTAATAACCCAGAAGATACAACTGTTTTGCAACCAGTTACCATCTAGAATACTACAGAAACCACCTAGCAACACCCTAACAACCTCCCAGAACACCCCAGAAACCACTCAGTAGTGCCCTAGCAACCACCTAGAAAACTCTAGCAACCACTGAGCTTTGCCCTAGTAACCACTCAAAACACCCTAGCAACCATCTAGTAACTCAGGAGATCCAGTAACTGCCTTGTAACCACCCAGAATAACCCAGAAATCACCTAGTAATGCCCTAGCAACGACTTAGAAAACTCTAGCAACCCTAGCAACCACCTACCAACCGAAAAGATACAACTGCTTTGCAACGAGTTACCATCCAGAATACTGCAGAAACCACCTAGCAGCACCCTAGCAACCACCTAGCAGTGCCCTAGCAACCACCCAGAACACCCAAGAAACCACTCAGTAGTGCCCTAGCAACCACCTAGAAAACTCTAGCAACCACAGAGCTTTGCCCTGGTAACCATTCAAAACACCCTATCATCCACCTAGTAATTTAGGAGATCCAGTAACTGCATTGCAACCACCCAGAACAACCCAGAAACCGCCTAGTAATGCCCTAGCAATGAGAAAACTAGCAACCACAGAGTATGACCCTAGTAACCACCAAAAACACCCTAGCAACCACATACTAACCCAGGGGATACCACCTAGTAATGCCAGCAACCACCCAGAGAACTCTAACAACCACAGAGCATTGCCCTAGTAACCACCCAAAACACTTTTTTTTTAGTTACTCTAGCAACTGCTGAGTATCGTCCTAGCAACCACATAGCAACCCAGAAGAACCAAAAACTGCTTTAAAATCAGAAATCACTCAGAACACTATAGAAATCACCTAGCAGCGCCCTAGCAACCACCCAGAACACCCTAGAAACCAGCTAGTAATACCCTAGCAACCACCTAGAAACTCTAGAAACTGCAGGTATCATCCTAGCAACCACATAGCAACCCAGGAGATCCAAAAACTGCTTTGGAACCAGCAACCACCCAGAACACTCCAGAAACCACCTAGCAGTACCATAGCAACCACCCAAAACACCCTCACAACCACCTACCAACCGAAAAGATAGAAAAACTGCTTTGCAACCAGCTACCATCCAGAACACTACAGAAACCACCTAGCAGTGCCCTAACAACAACAGAGCATCGCCCTACCAACCACACCCTAACAACCACATAGTATCCCAAGAGTTCCAGTAACTGTTTTGCAACCACCTGGCTGTGCCCTAGCAACCACCAGAACACCCTAACAACCACATACTAACCAGGAGATCCAATAACTTTGGAACCAGTCACCATCCAGAACAATACAAAGCCACCTAGCAGTGCCCTAGCAACCACTCAGAACACTCCAGAAACCACCTAGTAAATGTCCTAGTAACCACCTAGAAGCTACAGAGCATCACCCTAGTAACCACCCAGAACACCTAGCAACCATGTAAGTAATGCCCTAGCCACCCAGAACCTCTAGCAACCACAGGGCATCACCCTAGTAACCACCCAAAACACCCCACCTTACAACCAGTTACGACACTACAGAAACCACCTAGCAGCACCCTAGCAACCACCCATAAAACTAGCAATCACAAAGCATCATCTTAGCAAACACTCAAAATACCCTATCAACAATTCAGTATACCCTAGCAACCACCTAGTAACCATCCAAAACATTCTAGCAACTGCTTAGCAACCCTCAACCATCCAGAACACCACAAAAGCCACCTATCAGCACCCTAGCGACCACCTAGTAACCACTCAGAACATCACTGTAGAATCCTGGGAACAACTCACTTTGAATAGAAAATGGTGAAATATAGTTGTTTACACAAAGAAATGAGTTTATATGAAGAAAGGTCTCCAAAACTCCCAGAAGTCTCACAAAACTAGTCCACACACAGTCACATGACCCTCACTTTATCTCTGTCTCCCCTGCGGCAGTTAGCAGCCCAGAGAATTCATTCTCAATGACAAACTGGACTTTCTAAGTCTCTCTGGAGTCTCTCGCCCCCTCTGATACCATCTGAGGAGCTCTGGGAAACTGCAGTGTATATATATAGAGTGGATTAACCAGTACCACGCTGGGGTAAATTCATGCTTGATAGCAGATGGAGAGGGGGGAGTGAGTGGCAGAGGCGCAACTTGACCCCACCGCAACTTGAGTGCCCAACACACACATATCAAGGGGGTGATGACATACACGTGTACACTTGCTTCCACTCGGTTATGCCGTGAAATCAAACCCTGCGATAGTTATCACTAGAGGAACGACCAGACACATGTGCATTTAATAACAAGCTCATGTATCGCTTACACTAAGGTTTCACCAACCCTATTTGAATTAGTATACAACATGTTGTATATGACGTAAACAGCTAGTATAGTCAAAAGTGACAGTTCTGTCAGCATCTACACATCTCATTTCATTGGAAACCAATATGAATTTCCTTGTCCTGTGGAACACAAATGGAGTTATTTAGAGAAATGTCCAAGTTGCTCCTTTCCATGTCTTTTCATATGGCTCAGATGACTTTAAATATAATAGGAGTACTTTTAATGGTACTTTATGGACGCTAGATCCACTTATGGGCTGTGTACTTAATAAACCCTGGCATAAGGGGTCTCATGTCTTGATTGTTGATACCCATTAAAGAGATGTGCAGAATTCTGCTGCTCCGAGCTGTTTGAGAGAGATGGGAGCTGAGCTGGTCTCTCAGCAGGGACTGGAGAAATGCCTGGCGGGCTCTGGCAGATTTTCGCCCTGAGCGCCAGAGCATGTCTAACTGTAAGGCCTACGTGACTACAGCCCGAGGCACAGATGAGAACGATAGGGGCATATTCTTTTATTATTTGGCACTGATATGAAACTGCTCTTGAACACTGTGAGGAGTCTTGCTTTCTGCAGTCCATATACTACAGTAGCGGCTAAGTACTGTCATGATAATCCAAGCTCCTAGCCATTCTATGTATTTCCCAATAGCAATCTAAAGTAGGAAACTGAGTTGAGTTTGAATAAAACATGTAGGTTTTGTGGTTTGCGTGGTGTTATTCAAGTTGGCATGCTATCCAGGGTTGTGCTGCCTGAAAGCATGTAGGCCAACTGTGGTCACAAAATCCATCGTTACCAATATAGTTCAACGATTTGGTGTTTCCTGAAACAATAGTTCAAATGAACATTGGCAATCAGTATTGCAAACTATGTTGGAACTATGGCTCTCGACCTGTGGTTAGACACTTTTGGAGTTACATAGATCATGCTCTTGGACACAATAAGCAGGGGCGATTCCTGTGAGGAGGACGCAGTCCCTCATCAAAATATGGGATAAGAAAAAATTTGCAGTACAAAAATAAAACAATGCAATTATTACAAAATACAACATCAAAAAGTGTATAAATCACTTGTTTTTCTAAGGAAACATTGCCCAACAGTGACACCAGCAGGTAATGTTACAGCGGGAGTCCACGACTTTCTTGAATAAATGGGAGTCATGTGATTGGATATGACTGGTTGTGTTCGACTGTGATTGGTTCATGCGATAAATCCCGCCTTTGTGTATGTGCACTTTCCGCAAACAAAATCAAACATAGTTTTAGCTTGCATATTTAAACACATTAATGATGCAACAGAAAAACCATATAAGGTTAAAGCATGATTTATTGAATTATATAATAACTTTGTAATTTATTTAGCTCCCTCTGCTGAAAGTAGAACTGAAAATTTTAATTTCTTTAGTTATGAATAGATAATTAATGTCACTGGTAAACTGGTAAAACGTTTCAAAGCATTAAAGGAATTGTCTCCTGTTTCATAAGATGTGTACACAAATCGGTTAAAATCAGTTAAAAAGAGCTTGAGTACACTGCATTTATAGATATGAAAACCAAAAAATGCCTAATAAAAGCTGAATCATAAGCAGTTTGTTCAATAACAGAGGTTATGAGAAGAACTCTTTCAGTTAACAGTTAATAACAACTTGATAATGAAAGTTCAAAATTGAAAGTTGTTGTTTTTCAAGACTTTCATACTTATCTGGGAAATCACATATATCCAAATCCAGCTGTCAGTCATTGATTTCAAAAAGTACACATAGTAATAGGCATGTCAGTACAGTGAGGACCATGAAATATGATTGAAAATAGTGGTAGCGTGCACTTTCTGCGTGCAACTGCTGAAATAGAGTTAATTCAACCAAAGTCAATGGCCAAGTGCCCGACTAAAAGGAACACTAACACTTTGTGGGTGCTGGGGGTCAGCAAACCTGCAACTAGCATCCCATGCTGGGGACCAATAAATCAGCAACCAGCATCCCGTGCTGGGATCCAGCAAACCAGCAACCAACATCCCATGCTGGGATCCAGCAAACCAGCAACCAGCATTCCATGCTGGGATCCAGCAAACCAGCAACCAGCATCCCATGCTGGGATTCAGCAAGCCAGCAACTAGTATCCCTTGCTGGGATCAGCAAGTCAAAACCAGCAACCAACATCCCATGCTGGGGACCAGCAAGCCAGCAACCAGCATCCCATGCTGGGATCCAGCAAACCAGCAACCAACATCCCATGCTGGGATCCAGCAAACCAGCAACCAACATCCCATGCTGGGATCCAGCAAACCAGCAACCAACATCCCATGCTGGGATCCAGCAAACCAACAACCAACATCCCATGCTGGGATCCAGCAAACCAGCAACCAACATCCCATGCTGGGATCCAGCAAACCAACAACCAGGGGATCAGCATCCCATGCTGGGATTCAGCAAACCAGCAACTAGTATCCCTTGCTGGGATCAGCAAGTCAAAACCAGCAACCAGCATCCCATGCTGGGATCCAACAAACCAGCAACCAACATCCCATGCTGGGATCCAGCAAACCAGCAACCAGCATCCCATGCTGGGGACCAACAAACCAGCAACCAGCATCCCATGCTGGGGACCAGCAAACCAGCAACCAACATCCCATGCTGGGGACCAGCAACCAGCATCTCATACTGGGGACCATCAAACCAGCAACCAGCATCCCATGCTGGGATCCAGCAAACCAGCAACTAGCATCCCATGCTGGTCCCAGTATGCAAAACATAGCTTATGCTGGTGACCAACAATGCTGGATTTTTCAGTAAGGGAAAACATGATCTGTGGGAGTTTTTAGTGAGTAATCAGCTTGGTTTTGTTAATAAAAGGACTGGGATATGATAACAAATCAAAATTTGGATGGACAACCACTGAAAATTGTTTTGAAAAGATTTGTCTGGTGTTAGTATGATGCTAAGCTAACAAATTAATATTCCAATAAGAAAAAAATGTATGATTTTTTTTGCAAACCCCACCCCACACCCAATTTCATCAATCATTACAGAGCCCTGAGTCAAGTTCAGACTTCGTTAAAATCTTGGATCTGATTGCGGCAAACAATAATGATATCTATTAGGATGCGCTACGCTAAAGTTATGGTTAGGGTTAGCATTTGTTTCAGTATTGTGTTTGGCCACTTAGTAACATGACCAATAAAATACTTAAAATCAGTGTTTGCACTTAACTTGTTTAGGAAAAAAAAACGTAATACATGGCATGTAGCATAGTTTAGGTAAAGTTGGATGAGTTTTTTTTTTTTTAATCCGATTTTTAAAGAAGTTCTGTCATTAACGTTAACTGCAGGACTCAATATGACATCATCACATGGCACAGCTGATTGGTTCTTTTTTCCATCAGCAACCAATGAACTTGCTCCTCAACATTCAATACTTGGCTAGTGCTTGCTGTAGCAGTTGCAGAGCACTTCAGAAACCCTCCACCTTCCCCAGCTCCACCTGTATAGATCTGCTACAGGGTGATTTATGTATGTTATATATGGAGGTTATTTCATATATGTTATACTGTATGTGCAGCAGGAGTATTTAAACTAGGTCAACTTTTACCTTTATTCTTTGTACCATTTTTATTTATTTATTTATTTGTTTTTATTTAGCTCATCGCAGTGCATTCTGAGATTGTCCTATTCCCAAAAAAAGACACTTGCAATACTTTCTTCCTGTCGAAAATGAGGTCTTATAAAGTAGCATAATTTTACTGACAACTTTGGAACAGCCTTTGTGTTGCGTGCATACATAAATCTTAACTATTATGGGACAAACTGCTATCAGGATGTTCTGCCAAGAGAAGTTGGTGTGAAAAAACATGACACTAAAAATGCCCTTCTTTCTTCAACCACAATAGAATTATAACGGCTTTCATTCTACCCTTCATTGTGATGTAGCAAGACAGTATTTTCACACGACAGCCTTCAAATTACCAAGCATCCAGTCACTTCGGGAACTACATGTCTCCTTCACTCATTTTAAACTGTTGGCCAAATTGTTATCTGTCAGTAAAGCAACTCCCAGGTCATAAAAGTGGAGAGGAAAATAAGCAGACAAACTCCTCTGCATTTCATGTCATTCAGAATAACGTGAAAAACAAGCAGCTTTGGCAGTGGAATGTGATTAATTTGAGGGCTTTATTTTTTCTTGTTTGAAAGTCTGTTTGATGCGGGCGGCAGCCATAATGGTTGAATAGTTGCGGGCTAGTGAGGGTTCCTCCCTAAGAAGTGTTTGTTTGTGTTCCACTAACACAGCTGGAAAAAACTCAGAGCCATATCTCGTGCTAGTCAGACCACCATCATATGGTTAGAAAGGTGAATTCATATGTGACAAGATGACAGCGATTATTCTCCTCCAGATGTTCAGAAGATCCATTAGTTAAAAAGACTAAAAATTAAATGCTGCTTGTATACTAGCTATAAAATTAGCATAGAAATCCAGTACTCCAGTGTTGAACAGTTGAACATTGTAGGGAAGGAGTCAACAAACCACTTACTGGCAGTTTGCTTTACT
Organism: Labeo catla; assembly: GCA_012976165.1. Lineage (NCBI taxonomy): Eukaryota > Metazoa > Chordata > Actinopteri > Cypriniformes > Cyprinidae > Labeo > Labeo catla. The sequence goes on along the minus strand of VONZ01001467.1, from coordinate 104,131 downwards.
TTGCATCCTCAAGATAAGAGATTCCATAACGGCATCAGGGCCGAATGGAGACCAGGAATTCTCCTGCACTGATGAACCTCATTTAGGAGGTTCACTGGTACAAGACAATGTTTTCAAGCTGGTGTTCTTGTGACTCCTCTGAACTAAGATATGTAGAAGGACTATCTCATCACAGCAGCAGAACATTCAGGTCTGAAGTTAGATGCTTGGACCGCTTGGTTGTGAAATTGACATTGAGGCAATTTAGCATGTGTGTCCGTATACATAGTGTGCCACTGACAGAACTCCATCAATATTTGCCCATTTTTTTCATTCCTACATGTCAGTAGGTGAAAACTTTCCACGGATGCAGTAGCAGATCTTCCCATATATGGAGCTGCTGACATGATGAGCACCGCTGTTGAGTTTACGGATACCTAAATAGTTTGTTTCCATTTCACTGAGCTATAAAACCTCTATGGTATGTGCTCGTCTTCATTACTGACTGTGTGTCATGTTCATCTCTCCCAGGATAAATCAATTAGGGCTAAATGAGGAGACTGGATGGTTTACTTAAGGATAAATGCACATTTAAAGTAGCTGTTTATTGGCTAGTCTTTTGCAAAACTTAGTTTGTTGCCTACTAAAGGTATCACCTTGTTTAAAAGATGCTTCAAAAGGTGGGTAGTAAACATTACATGTATTGCTTACAGACAATGCAATCCCAAAATGCACTGCAATGAGCTTAGAGAAATTTTAACTTGAGATAACCTGATCTTATGACGAAAACGTACCTGTAAGAACTTCTTCACAAGATGTGAAATACGTACCGCCTTGTACATTTGATGTGAAATGTCCACTGAGTGGCGCTAAAATAGTGTTAGTTTTTTTCCCCGGAACAGATGAACGTACATATGGTAAATTTTATGTGACACTGGTTTTGTAGGTGTCACTGCAGTTCTAACTTGAAATGTCCACTGAGTGGCGCTATAACGCTAATGCTCCGTGACGTTTTAAAATAACGTACTATCTGCACTACACCTAAACCTACCAAGTAATATAAACAAAAGCGAATGTGACGTAAACGCAAACACAAGCATGCTGTTTTACCTGTTTCACGCTCTTTCATTGTGATTCATATTTTTCACAGGATTCGTACCCAAGGATTCCACATCCCAAGTCCAATTTCTGTGCCAGCTGAACTACAAAGCAAACTTGTCTGGAAAGTGAAACATATGGAGCTGTTATTCTAACTGTGTATGAAAACGATTACAAGTGCTGCTTGTTTTACTGTTCATTTCTGTTAGGAACTGCAGCGGTATGTGCTTACGTGTATTTCGCGGCTTGCGAAAAAGTTTCCACAGGTACGTTTTCGTCATGAGATCAGGCAGCATTACTTTAGCAAAATGCTAGCACTCTAAACTCTATTGGAATATATTGTTCATTTGATTTCTCTGTTCACTTAGAATCAAGAATGCTATTGCTATTTGTATGCATTAGATGGGTCATACTATAATTGTGGGTAAATCTCATGTCCATGAAGTATATTTGAAGAGTTCAGGTGCAAAACCAGCTAAAAGCCATCTCGGTCAAAAATGAGATAATGACACAATCACATATTATACGTCCATCAAATACTTTTTCTTCAAACTCGCTAAAATACCAGCCTCAGTCCAATCAGAAGTACCGGTATTTACATAGAAACCTATAGATCTGAGCCTGATAAAAATGCATTTTTTAAAGAAAGACGTCAAATGGATTTAGCTGGTTTTGCATCTGAACTCTTCATTTTTTATATATTTTCATCAATATAAAGCCCCGATGCTTTATTTTCTGGTACACAATTATGTTTTTCCCAATCACACTACTATATGTTGAAAAAGCTATATCTTTTGTTCAAAAATGATGTTTATATCACATACAACCCTGGTATTCAGCTGTCCGATTTTGTAAAGTTGCTCATTCTACTCTGCATTTAAGCATCAGAATTACCTCAAATATAAATTAATTTTATAGTTTTGCCTTCAGTTAGATTAGGTTATCAAGACATTTGCGTGTGCGCCTCAAAAATAAGTGTTTATTATGATATAACTTGTTTTATTTGTGTCCGAAAAAACATTGTCAACTAAGTTACCCACTAGAAAACCCCCCTCAAAAAGGAATGGTTTGTCCCATTCTTGCATAATTTACACAGTATGATGATATTTCCTCTAGAAGCACATGGATGAAACACAGAAGTTATGTTCTCTCTCTTTCCCCTAATGTTGGTTAAACTAGCAAACCTGTGTTACCCAGTAAAGGTAACATGGTGGACAGTAGCAAACATAGATGGTATTTTATGCACATATTCCTACAGATCACCTTTACTTATATAGCACTTAATACAATATAAACTGTTTCAAAGCAGGGTTTTTGGGAAAAAGCAAAACTTACTCACATTGTCAAATTCTAAATGTCCCCCTAATTATAGAATGACCCACATATTAGCATTAACATATTAACTTAGCAAGTTAGCAACATTGCTAACACTAAACTATATTAGAATATTTTGTTCATTCTCCCATGCCATAATCGTATATTGTGCTATTTCCCTGTTTAAAAAAACAGCATATGCTGGTTAGGTAGGTTTTGATGCTGGGATGCTGGTTTTAGCTGGTTTATGCTGATCCTTTGCTGGTTTATGCTGGTCCAGGACCAGCTAAGGTTTAGCAAAGAGCCAGCATAAACCAGCAAAGGACCAGCTAAAACCAGCATCCCAGCATTAAAACCTACCTAACCAGCATATGCAGTTTTTTTCAACAGGGTTGTATATGCATTACACTTTAGCAATAACATATTATTCTTAGCAACATGCTAACACTGTTGAAATATATTGTACTGTAGACTTTCCATGAAGAGCATTACACATTATTGTATGCATTGCACATGGCAGCTATAACAGCAAACTCTATTGGAATATTTTGTTGATTCATCTGTAGACTCTTCATGCCGAACGCTATTTGCACGCATTACACATTAGCATATTATCACACCAAACTCTACTGGAAAATATTGTTGATTTTCCTGTGCACTTATTGTTAAGTGTAATATTTGTACATACTAGCACTAACAAATTAACTTAGCTACATGCTAACACACCAGACTCTATTGGAATTTACTGTTGATTCTCCCCTTGTCATTGTGAAAAGTGCTATATTACACTAGAGCTGTAATCGGGCCTTAAAAGTTAGGCCTGACAGTGCCCGAGCCCGACAGAATTCGGCCCAAGCCCGACAAGTATATTTTGATTGACAGCTTTTTAAAAGCCCGAACCCGTTTACAGCCCGATATTATTCAAATGTGCGCAAGCACACAGCTCTTTTGCCTTGTGTCAAGAATGAGTCATTTATACATGTTTTAACATAATTTATTAATGACTAACGTAGGCTATAGGCCACTTGGAAGTTGGAACAAATAAATATAATAAGTCCTCTGTAACATCGTAAAATCTCAGCACTCTAAATAGGCATACACTTAGCCTATAAATAGGCCAACGCACCAATAAAGAAAGACTCTTTCTTAACAAATTAAATTAAGATAAGTTCTAAATTAAGATGGGTTTTTGGCAATAACGAAATTAAGATAGTTTCAGCGCGGTCCTGCACTCACTGATGGTTCGTCCAGCACTGAACACCTTTTCACTGCTGCTGCGACTGCCCGGGATGCATAGTACTGATCTGGCTAATTTTGCCAAAACGTAATCACCAGAGGCAAGCCTCCGTTTCACCTCCTCAGCATCCATTTTCACATCTTTCTCGCGCTAATCGAAACGCATCACATGACCGCTAATTTACCGGGCAAGCCGGAGCGCAAGCTGGAGCGCAAGCCCGAGCCCGGCCCAAGCCCGTGTAAAATTATACAAATTAAGCCCGAGCCCGACCGAACGCGTCGGGTCCCGTCGGGTTTCATCGGGTTCGGGCAAAGATCTTCAGCTCTATATTACACCCTGCACTTTAGCAACAATACATTAGCTTAGCAATATGCTAACATAATATGTTAACTCTATTGGAATATATTATCGATTCTCATGTGCACTTTTTATATGCACGTTTTTTGCATTAGCATATTAGCACTGAGGCGTTAACTTAGCAACATCGTAGCACAAAAATGCCAAAAAATGACAAAAAAGTCTGTCATAAAACTCTAGATGGCGCAGGTTGATGAGTTAAAGCAAATTAATTATATTCACAGCGTTAATCTACTTGGCACAAGCTCACTGGTTCATGTTGCATACACAGCCAATAAGCTTGCTGCTTTACATTTAAAATGGCTGGTTAGTTCCTCTGAAACCCTCCACCTCCCCAGCTCCACCTGTATAGATCTGCTACAGGTTATTTTATATGCTATTTGTGCAGCAGCAATATGTCTTAAATACTCAAAGCACTTTATCTGCATATGTATTGGCAGTAGCAAGTTCCTGTATTTGCTTTGCAGCAAGACCAAATATATTAAAGGAACACTCCACTTTTTTTGAAAATAGGCTCATTTTCCAACTCCCCTAAAGTTAAACAGTTGAGTTTTACCATTTTCGAATCCATTCAGCCGATCTCTGGGTCTGGCGGTCTTAGTACACAATGTAACTACAAAAGAGTGAAGTTTTAAATAGGAAAAAATATCAAAACTCTTTGGTCATTTTTGAGCGAGATGCTAACGGTCTAATCAGATTCAATGATCTGTGCTACGGCCAGACCTGGAGATTGGCTGAATGGATTCGAAAACGGTAAAACTCAACTGTTTAACTCAAGGGGAGTTGGAAAATGAACCTATTTTCAAAAAAAGTGGAGTGTTCCTCTAACATTGTTATATCCAGTGGGGAGTGCTATGTGTATGCATTAAGTTTATCTGGTGGTTTGTGACATTAGACGCCTGCAGCAAGCCCAGGGCATTCGTGGTTTTGAGTGAGTGAAACACACACTCCCTTGGACACACACAGACAAAATGTTAATGGTGACTCTGCGTCACAACTGCAAGCTGTTTTGAGTGAGACATACCAAAGTAACCCACACCTCTTGACAAGCTGTCCGCTCACCCTAGATCAGGCCCTCATGACCCTGTCAGTATTTGTTCAGATGTTGTGACTGTTCTCGTGTCAGTCTTGGTGTGGGGTTCACACTTCCTGTCTGAGAGCTGGAAGAAATGGGAGAGAGGCCAAGATCAGTCAGAGGAATTAATCTAAGATCAACTCCTCTGCTGACTAGACTGAACTTAGTCATAAAATCTGATGCTGAGCTTATGATGTTTTATGAAAACTGGCAAGGGATGTGAACAGTCAGCAGTGTGGTGTCTAATATCTCCTCAAAGCTTCGAGGAGGGAAACCTCATCATGAAAGAGATGAATGAGGACGTCTGATGAAAGTCAGAAAATCAAGGGTCTTTGAAAGATCTCCAATCCGATGGGGGAAACATGGTTAACATTAGGGCTCTTTTATCTTTGATAGAATAGAAGATAACAAAAAGAAAGTATAATGAATGAAATGATGATTGGAGTATTTATACCTGCAAAACACTGAACTTCAACTGCATATGTTTGGCTGAGCCTCAGTCAATCACTAATCTTGTCATTAATTTGTAATTTCACTGATGCTTTGATCCAAACCAGTTTTTGGAATAACAAACTACCCATGCATAGTATGCAGAATTTCATGGAAGTACTTGGACGACATGGTACATTTGTCAAAATGAGCCACTGAGCTGGATATTGTTTCCCATAATGCAATGCACTCAACTTGACCCTCCATTTACAGTGCGATAAATGAACCAGAGCCACAATGTTTTTACTCTTTCTTGACTCATTACATGCTTTGACCATCAAAAATTAACCACATTTATATGGAAGTTTGTTTCCACCTCAAAGTGAAAAAGAAGAAAGGTTTGAAGTACAAAATAAAGTAGCATTGCAAAAAATAAGTTAGATATAACCTAGAAAACTAGAAACAAAGCAGCAGTTGTGAGATACACAGTGACAGTTGTGAGAAAATAAAATTTATGTATGAGACAGTCACAAATACAATTGTGATATATAAAGTCCCACTGTGAGATACAAATGTACAGTTGTCATAAAGTCAAAATTGTGAGAAAATAAAATTTCAAGTACAAGAAATAAAATCACATTTGTTAAAAAATTTACATTATGAGATAAATTTACAGTTACGAGAAACATAGTCGCAATTGTGAGTCACTGCAAGATATAAAATCACATCGAAGATATGACGTTATTACGAGAAAAAAGTTGCAATTAACTTTTTATGTTTTTACTCTGAGGTAGAAATTGGCTTCCATATATTGAATTTATTTGGGATTTGAACATGGAATTTTGCATTAAGAATACAATGGTGGTACATTATTGATTACTTCTGAGATTTGAGCCTACAACCTTTCATTAAGAGCACAATGGTGGTAGATAATGAATAACGTGGAATTTGAACATACAGCATTTTATTACAGCCTTCATTAGATTATGAATTATGTGTGGGATTTGAACCTACAGCCTGTCATAAAGAGTACAATTGCAGTAGATTATGAATAACGTGGGATTTGAACTTGCAGTCTTTCATAAAGAGCCCAATTGTGGTAAATTATGATTTACGTGTGGGATTTAAACCTGCAGCCTTTCATAAAGATCCCAATTGTGGTCGATTATGAATTACATGTGGGATTTGAACCTGCAGCCTTTCATAAAGAGCCCAAATGTGGTAGATTATGAAGTACATGTTGGATTTGAACCTGCAGCTTTTCATAAAGAGCACAGTTGTGGTAGAATATGAATTATGTATAGGATTTGAACCTGCAGCCTTTCATAAAGAGCCCAGTTGTGATAGATTATGAATTACATGTAGGACTTGAACCTGCAGCTTTTCATAAAGAGCCCAAATGTGGTAGATTATGAAGCACATGTAGGATTTGAACCTGCAGCCTTCATAAAGAGTTGTGATAGATTATTAAGTGTGGGATTTGAACCTACAGCCTGTCATAAAGAGCACAATTGTGGTAGATAATGAATCACATGTAGGATTTGAACCTATAGCATTTCATTACAGCCTTTATTAAATTATGAATTACGTGTGGGATCTGAACCTACAGCCTTTCATAAAGAGCCCAACTGTGATAGATTATTAATTAAGTGTGGGATTTGAACCTACAGCATTTCATTACAGCCTTTATTAGATTATGAATTATGTGTGGGATCTGAACCTACAGCCTTTCATAAAGAGCCCAACTGTGGTAGATTATGCATTGTGTGTGGGATTTGAACCTACAGCCTTTCAAAAAGAGCACAGTTATGGTAGATAATAAATTACTTATGGGATTTGAACCTATATCCTTTCAGTTTCCAGCCCACAGCTTTAAACACTAGGCTACATCACCCCAAATAGCTTGTTACTGACATGGCTATTTAAACAAAATATTGAAGCTCTGGGGTGGCAGTAAATGTTTTTAAGTCTCATACAGTATAATCTAGACTTCAACAGCGATCATTTCGGTTTCTCCTTTTGACTGAAAGCAACATGTTCTCCAACCTGCTGTTCGGTCCCTGCAGGCTTATTTGACTCCTCTCAAAAGTGGGCCATTTGTCTAAACGAGAGACCCATTTCCTCCGCATATTTCCAGAAACTCAGCAAGCCCTTGTTCACTGCTGTTTATTCAGCTTTAGTAGCGTTTGGGTGGGGAAAGCCACAGCAGCGAGACAGAAAAAGAAAGAAAACGCTTACGGCAGGCCTTTTCTTCTACTAAAAGATGTGGCTTCTTTTCTTGGCAAAAAAAGTTTCCTTTCTACGAACGAGACAGCAAGGTGTTGCATTACACCAAAAACTAATTCTGACAGTTCCAAGCTAGCACTCATGAACAAACGGTGCACTATCGCTGCCAACATCTCTTAAGCTTTTGTCTCTGGTACTTCTCAATGTGCTCAGACCATCTAAACTAAACTGGTCCAGGCTAGAACAAACAAACTTTTAAATATACGCAATAATGCTATGACGGCTAAACTCACTTGTAGCATTTAAAACGACCAATGCTGATCTATTTGCGAGGTGTTGAAAGGAGCAAATGCTGGTCTATAAAATGTTTGTGAGGACAGTTTGATGTGCCTGCCTAAGGAGAGGTGTCATGAAGACGGAAGGGTGTGTTCAGATGATTGAAAGCGTTCTTCAAACCAGTGCCAGCTTTAGAGTGCTATAAGACACTAGCTCCTCATCATAAGTATTTGGTGTCCAACATGAGCTCCAATCCAGATATATCAGTGGCATCATTGCTGACTCAGAAATGCTGACACCTAGTCACACCACAGTTAGTGGAACAGCATGGAAGATTCCTTATCCGATATCAGGGCACTGGTTTGTAAACGTTTTAAGGCGGTGGACCACTTAAAGAAAAATACAAAAACGGTCCACCAGACACCTCTGAGAAACCAACTTGTTGTGGACATTAATATAGTGTATTGTTATATTTAGGGCCTGAGTACCAGTGGTGTGAGAGCCCTATTGTAATTGCTCAATTATTTCTTCTTCTCCAAAATGAGTCTCATTGTTGAGGGCTCGAAAACTTATGAAACTTTGCACATGCTCCAAGAGTGGTGAAAATTTACATCCGATATGGGTTTTAAAAGGGGATGTGGCAAAATGGCTCGATACCACCACCTATAAAGTTTTAACTAAGTGCCCCTCGAGCTATGTTTTACTGTACATGCGAAATTCAGTAGATGCATATAACACAGCAAAACCTACAAAAAAGTCCCTTGGTACGAAGTCTGAAACTTAACAGTTGTGTGTTATTTTCAATGTTTACAACAACACCAAATTTGGTCAGTGTAATCTAAAGCCCTTTGTGATGTTAAATGGCAAAGATCTTGAGTTTTTATTGAAGGGCGTGTACGTGGGACCTGACAAAATTTTAAATGTTTCGCTATGAAACAGGAATACAATGTCTGATTGCCCCAAACATGTTTGATAAGACCCTGTCCATATTCAGTTATAGTCATAGCGCCACATACTGGCAACAGAAAGTGACATGTTTTACGCTGTAACTTCTCCTCCTAGATATTTAATGATGTCAACATTATAATTGGTTAGTCTAATCTAAAGGCCTTTGCAATGTTAAATTGTGAAGATCTTGAGTTTCGTTAAAAGCCGTGTCCATGACAGCGTGACAAAGTTCGAAGTTTCGTAGTTTCGTCATGGGAATAAGTTGTTGTTGTAACTCTACATACAATGTCCGGTCTGCCCCAAACTTCATATGGTCGATAAGAGTCCTGGAATGAAAACATCTGAAGGCCAATATTCTGTTATAATCATAGTGCCACCTGCTGGCAACAGGAAATGGCTTGTTTAACACTAACTTAAACATGCAATGTCCAATTTGTACTAGACTTCACGTTTAGTAAGAGTCCTGGCCTGAAAACATCTAAAGGACAACATTCCGTTACAATCATAGCGCCACCTGCTGGCAACAGGAAATGTCTTGTTTTACACTAACTTAAACATGCAATGTCCAATTTGCACTAGACTTCATGTTTAGTAAGAGTCCTGGCCTGAAGACATCTAAAGGCCAATTTTCCGTTATAATCATAGCGCCACCTGTTGGCAACAGGGTACTTCATGCTTTGCGCAAGCTCAAACATACCATGTTCAATCTGCACCAAACTTCACTTGTTTGATAAAAGTGCTGGCCTGAAGACATCTACATGCCAATATCCAGTTATAGTCACAGCACCACCAGCTGGCGGCAGGAATTTTGGCACATATAAATCACTTTAAATGCATATTGCTCACCATTTGCTGTTTTCCTAAAGCCACCAGATGAGTGTCCTTTCATTGCTGCTTGCAGCTTTAATTATCTTTAGAATTATTGTTCTTGAACAAGCCTTTATTCCAGTGTCTGTACCAGTTTGTCTGCTCATCCCCACCTCTCCTTCTCTGTTTTACAGAAACTACTTATTTTCTACACCTTGTATCTTTTCAGCAGGACGGTGTCCCAGTGGGCTGCCCGAGGCAGGGCAGCAGGTCAGCCGTCTCAGCTGATGCATCGACCAGAGGTTATTAATGTGATCCTCAGAAAAAAACGTCCCCCACAGGTGCAGACACTGGCCTGCAAAAACAAATAGTACATATGTTCACTGAGGTTCCTCAAGGGACAGTTTTGGAAAAGTAGATCCAGACGTGAAGAGTGTGAAAAGACAGGTATTTATATTTACTCTGAAATTTAACCCAAAAGAACTGAAAGCTATGCAAATGAACTCAGAAAAGTACATTTACCGCAATAGTGCTGTTTTTTTTTTTAAATATGTTGTTTTTATTTTAATTTCTGTTCAAGTAATATAGTCATTTTTTGCTAAGGTGTTCATAATAGGTTTTAACGTGAGTTACCATGTGGTTTTAAGGGTATTCTGGGTTTTGGCTAGGTGGTTACCTACTGGTCCAAGCTAAAAGACCCTAGAAATGGATTGTGTCCCTCCTTCAGTGTACGTTTATGAGTTTTAAAACCTGTTTTATTTACATGTAAAAGTTTAACACTTAAGGAAATAGTTTGTTTAGATCTCTAACCATAAGTATTAATAACAGTGGTGCTAGTCTGAGCAGACACTTCTAACTAAGAACAGATGACAGCATGCTGTATTTGGGAATGTGCTGTCTTGACGTCTTACAGGACAATAAACAGCCACCCCGGCGAGCGCAGACAGCATCCCATGAGTCGCGCTCCTCAGGGATGACACCACAAGGAAATTGGGCAACCCCTTTCACGAACAAGCCTAAAATAGGCATGTGTACAGTCTGGACCATTCCATCACGCCTGCAGAGTTTACTCTCAAAAGATGCGCCTCTACAAGCAGATTCCTTCTCGTCTTCACAAAGAAGACTGACTGTGTTTAAAACACACCAGTTCTTGGCAACAATATTCTTGTGGTCACACAACAGTTCAGTGCTTTATTTCAAATTGTGTTAGAATGCAGGATGCTGAATGTAAATCAGACTTGAATTTAAGGAATAAGAAATGGAATTAAATAAAGAAATGTTACATTTTAATAATCAATTTAATTTAATATTTTGATATTTTCAGAAACATTACATATAAGCATCATGCAAAATGCCACTAAATTAAAATTTTACTTACACACTATTATTATATTTTAGGGCAATTTTAATAATCCATTTATTTAATATTTTGATATTTTCAGAAACATTACATATAATCAACACATAAAATGCCACTAAATTAAAACTTTACACACACACACACACACACTATATTATATTATATTTTATTTTTTATGGCAATTTTAATAAACCCACCATATTGTTAGGATAGGACAATATTTGGATTTTTTGAAAATCTGTAATCCGAGGATGCAAAAAAATCTAAATATGGAGAATATCGCCTTTAAAGTTGTCCAAATTAAGTTCTTAACAATCCATATTACTCATCAAAAATTAAATTTTGATATTTTTACTGTAGGAAATTTAAAAAATATCTTCATGGAACATGGTCTTTACTTAATATCCTAATGGTTTTTGGCATAAAAGAAAAATGGATCATTCTGACCCAAACAATGTATTTTTGGCTATTGCTACAAATATTTCAGTGCTGCTTAAGACTGGTTTTGTGGTCCAGGGTCACATATATATTATATTTAATATTTATAATTAACTAATTACATAACTACATAAAATATTGTTAATATTTTTTTTTATAACTGGATATTTTGACTTTATTATGACTTTAGTCATAATATTTTATCATATAAAACATTCAGCATATCAGTCAATAAACCATACATTAAATTCTTTCCAAATGAATGATGTAATTATTTGTTTTCTTGTACAACCTTTTGATTGTGTGCAGTAAAATAAACCATTCGTACATTTCTTCCCAAATGAATGATGCAATTATTATTTTTTTTTTTTTTTGGTTGTTGTAAAAACCTTTTAATGGTGTGCAATAAAGTATCTTTTTTTATTCCTGTCATTCCTATTCCATATTCTGTATCTGTTCCAGCGTTATTTTAATATCATTTAGGTACTATTACAGTATTCATTGACATTTTGGATTACTTTTCATTTTAATTTTAGTAATTTTTAGTTTTGTCATTTTTATTAATATTCTTAATAAATACATAGTTTTTATTCATTTTATTTTTTTGCCATTTAAAACATGAATGTTTTAGAATGGTTTTAGTTAACTATAATATCCCTGATGTGCAGCCAATTAAATTCAAATTCACAAAACATGTTTTGGCAGACGAAGTGTCAGATTTAAAGGCACTGACAGCAGTGTTAACACTACAGAAATTCATTAACAATGAAAACAGGGCACAAAGCAAACAAACGTGAGCTGGTTTTTACTCCAAGGCAAGAGCGTTGCTTAAAATTAGTCAAACAGCTGTGACAACAATGTTTCCCCTCCTTTTCCCCTTTTCCTCTTTGGGAAGAATTCCACTTCAGGCCTGATGTGATGTTAAGATTAGTGGAAAATAAAACTGCCGTGCACTTGAGTTATCACGAATACCTGAACTCCTCATCGCAGATGTCTGATCTTCACGTGTCCAACTCTGTGGAATTTACCCACATATCCCACACACAAACATTCATTTTAACTGAACATAAAGCCTGAGGTTCCCATAACTAAATTCTAGAAGATCAAAACATACTGGCATTCCATCGCCTAAACGGCACATCATTTCTTAATCAATTCAAGAACCAAATGTGTAAAACTAAAAATTCCTGTGTGTAAGATTCTCCAAGAAGAGCTTTTCTATTCTACAAATATTACAAAACTTCAAACATTAGCAGCTTCATGAGTCATAAATCACTGAAGCATATCAGAGAGAAATGCGACCGCTGCCCTTTCAATACCAGCGTCATTCCTGTGGTACGACTACAGCAATCTAAACAAAGCCTCCAATTTCACAAAAATGTGTCCGGCTGACAGGAATCCGACAGTACGGCATGTGCCGCTCATGCAGCTGAATATTAGCACACAATATTAGCCCATAAACAATAGTAGACTGCAAATTGTTTTACAATCTGAACGAGTTCACACAGGGTTCGCATCATTAACAAGATTTCCCATCATGCCGCTCAGGTGCAACGTGACTGAACAGAGCCATACGACCTCAGCTGAGCTCCTGATAATAGTTATATGAACAATAATATTTAGTGAACATTCAGATTTATGTAGTGGAGGCGAAGGGCTGAAATCTAATGGATTTTGGACTGAATCCGAGCCAAAAGCCAAAACCAACATCCCTCCTTTTACTGGGTTATATACTGTATGGTGTGCATTTTGTAGAGACTTTATGTCTCCACGGTTTTTTTTTAAGTAGGCTGGACTTCTAAGTTCAACACACTTTAGCAGCCTAATATGGTGTTCATTACACAAGCTTTACTCTAGTCTGCTGGACTTCCTCTGTCTGGCCTTAATATCTAGAATGGTAACTAATGGATACTAATAAAAAAAAGACGTAAATAACGATGTTTCTGTCTCACCTCATATCAGCGGTACCTATCAATTTGTTAATTATCACAGTCAAATCACGTTTAACCCTCTTTTAAATCTTCCATATTGGTCGAACATGCTGTTCTCTTATAGTTCGCTGTCAGGAGTCGAAGCAAAAGCTGCCACATGTCCTTTTTTGGTCACACAAACTGTAATTTGGCCATCCGCAATATAATTCCCAGAATGACCGTGACCACAACACATGAAGAAGTAACAGCGACACCTTCTGGAGAGAATGAATCACATCTAGAGCCGAACAAACAGCGTTTACACGACCGTTATAAATTATTTTAATGAAATAAAATGCTGAAAATGTAAGTGAAAGGATGTGAGTATGTTTCTGTGTCTAAATGTTTATAATGGTCGTAAAAACACTGTTAGCATTTGCTTGGTTTAAGAGTGTACTTGGATATATTTAGCCTACCACAGTCCACTTTACATAGAGGACAGATTTAGTCTGCTTCGGTGAAAAATTATATCAAAAATACTCACGGACACACTTACAGATGCGTGTAAAACTTACCACAGATGCTCTATACCAAGTCTAGACGAAACCGGAGCAACAGGCAAAACATTTCCTTGTCTAATTTATGCTAAATTTAAAGAAACGTTGTAGATTGCTATGTAGTTGCTAGGATACGATATGATAAACAATACATCTATGGTAAAAAAAAAAACAAAAAAAACAGCTTTTATTTATGTATTTATTTTTAATTTTAATTTAAGATCATTTTACACTGCGAAAGAAATATACAAAAATAATAATAATAATAAGATAAATTGTAATAAATCAATAATAAATCAAGATAAAATTGGAACAGTATTATTTTTATTAAAACACATTAATTAATTAAAAGATATTTAAAAATAAGTGTCATTAATAAGTGTTTTTAAGTATTTTACATGTATTATAATAACTCAAATAACAAAAAAAAAATTATAATAAAAAAAAAAAAAAAACTCAATGCACTAAAAATTTAAAATACAGCGATTACCGGGGTTCAAGCGCTTAAGGCATATAAGCATATAAGGAAAAAGACATTACATATTATTTAGCATTTAGCAAGGCTGTACCCATCTAAATTAATGATTAAAAAAGGATTCTTGGCAAATATGATGTTTTTTTTTTACATTTATGACTGTCATAGCGCCAGCTGTGGTCTGATCTTCTTAAAACTTTGCATGCTTATTTAGATTGACCTGTCGCATGTGCTCAGCAGGTTTTGTGACGTTTTGAATTTTCCTTTAGGCTTCATAGGATTTTGAGGTAAATTTGGACAGGCCCCTTTTCTACTCAACCCCGTTATAGCTTCTCAAAGGGTTAATTTCAAAATTTTTTGATAGTTATTAGCCTAGAGAGTCCAGAGAATTGCACTGCAGTGTTTTTTTCCAGATTGAGTGAAAAACCTAGGACTAGTTCGCAAAAGTAGGTTTTTACTTCTCAATCATTTAACAAACGATCTGACTGACAGCAGTGGTTGTAGATGCAAAGTTGCCTGGAATGAGAAGTTCTTTCGTACGATACGAATATTGTGCGCATGTGCGAAAAACCATGTGACGTCCAATCGTTTACACCCTTAAAAATGTGATATCACCCCCCAGTGGCGGATTTCTTTCAAATTTTTCTCAGACCTTTGGGGCAGTGAGTCAAATAGGCCCACCAAATTTTGTTCTGATCGGCCTTCGTTAACCTTGTCTAACAGGTGCTCAAACTTCGTTGGCCAATGGCAGCCATGTTTTTTGAGATGCGCAAATATCCTTGTAGACACTTGTGGCACTTCGGACCAAGACCGTGCACACCAATTCATGTTGATAGGACAAATGTTTTTGCGCAGTTCTAGCCATTTTCATGTTTTTTTTTTCCTCTTATAGCGCTACCAAGTGGCCAAGCTCAGCGATTTTTTTCCTGTGACTTCAAATTGAGCTCTTACATAAGTGTTCTGAGTTTGGCAGAAATATCTCATTCCGTTTAGGAGTTATAGGCATTTTACTAAAAGTGGCCCTACCGTGTTTTGAATGTTTTGGTGCCCGTTTGTGACAGTGAAGCAAAAGTTAAACTTTTTTGATAATTATTGATATTCACTTTCTAGAGAATCTTTCTGCACTGGTTTAGTTCCGTTTTGGGCGAAAAGCCTAAGACTAGTTCGCAGAAGTATGTTTTTCAAAAAATGTGAAATACCCGAACATTTCGCCAGGCTCAAAATCTAATCTGAGGCATGAATTTTGAGCCAAGAATACCAACGACGTAAGACACTTGAGCCTGCGAATGACGGTTTAGGAGTTACGAGCGATTTAGTAGTTTTGATCGGTGTAGCGCTCCCATCAGGTCAACTGGGGCCTTGGTCACATTGTAGGCGATGTGAGTACTACCATCTCTACAAGTTTCAAGCCTCAACGACTTAACAATTTGGTCAGCACAATCAGTTTTACGTGGAGATCGCTGATTCGTGACCACGCAATAGCATAGCGCTGAAACCCCTAACTATATATTTTATTTGTGAACTTATGTTCAGCTATTTCTTTAATACTTAATGTACTCGTTCCTTTGTCATCCAAGATGTTCATGTCTTTTTATCTTCAGTCATAAATCAATTGTTTTTGAGGAAAATATTTCAGCATTTTCCTCCATATAGTGGACTTCAATGGTGCCCCGAGTTTGAACTTTCAAAATGTAGTTTAAATGCAACTTTAAACGATCCCAAATGTGGTTGTAAATGATCCCAGCCGAGGAAGAAGAGTCTTATCTAGCGAAACGATCTGTTATTTTCATAAAAAAAATAACATTTCTATACTTTTTTAATGTCAAACGCTCATCTTGTCTCACTCTGCCTGAACTCTAGTTTTTTTCCGGTTTGTGACAGTTAGGGTATGTTGAAAAACTCCCATCTCATGTTCTCCCTCGACTTAAAAATCGTCCTATATCGCTGTTTTACCTTTTTTGTTAAGGGTGTTTGATCCTCTTTGCATGTTCACTTTGCAAAGACTGGGTCGGTACTTCTACAGCGATGTAGGATGATTTTGAAATCATTTTTGAAGTTGAGGGAGAAAATACGATTGACAATTTCCACATACCCTAACTGTCTTGAACCAGAATACACAGAGTTCAGGCAGAGCAAGACAAGATGAGCGTTTGAGATTAAAAAGTATTTAAATTGTATTTTTTAAATGAAAATAACCGATCGTTTCGCTAGATAAGACCCGTTTGAAGCCGCATTTAAACGGCATTTTGGAAGTTCAAACTTGGGGCACCATAGAAATCCATTATATGGAGAAAAATCCTGAAATGTTTTCCTCAAAAAACATAATTTCTTTACGACTGAAGAAAAAAGACATGAACATCTTGGATGACAAGGGGGTGAGTACATTATCTGTGAAGTTTTGTTCTGGAAGTGGACTTCTCCTTTAACTTTTTAACTATTTTTGAAATTCTCAGACACTGATCAGAGACACAAAGATTTACTTTAAATTTCACCAAGCTGATTACTCAATAAATACTCCCACAGATAATGTTTTCATGCCATTTAAGTCTTATTTTGACAAAGTGGTTATATCTAAGTGTGTGAGTTGTTTACAAACTTTTTTAAATTAGTCTTCCCATTAGAGACATTATATTGTTCATTCAGACTGATTCGCGAATGTGGAAATGCACATGAACACAAGAGGCGGGATTTATCGCATGAACCAATCATACCGATCATAACCAGCCATATCCAATCATATTGCAGTGGAGGCGTTGCCTCCTCGCTTTTGAAACTTAATGGGCTCATTGGAGGCGAGAGAGACGCGAACTCCCGCTGTAACTTTACCTGCAGTTGTCGCTGTTGGATAACGAGTGATTTATACACTTTTTAGTGTTATATTTTGTAATACTGCCTTTGTTTTATGTTTGTACTACTAATTTTTTTCTTATCCAAGAGGCACTTAATGTAAAACAAAACATGCTTTCACAAATTATACTTTGTTGAAACTCTTTATTTTCAGGGCAATACAAAAAATACTTTTGTGACCAGATAAATATTATACATACAGCATTTTAATGTTCATTATCGTCATTATTAATATTATTATTATTATTAATGTCACTATGTCAGTTGATTAAAGACAGCCCTAACTCTATTTCAAAAGAAGGCGATAGTTCTTGCTGTTTTCTTCGGCTCCACTGAAAGACACCACATGTTCAACCACATATTGCAATATCTTCATTATAGCTAACTCGAAGTAAGCAAAAAAACCCAAAAACTTCATACATAGTGTTTTATTGAAATGAAAAGCAAGATAACCTTGTTCTTTTTGGGACATTTTAATATTCTTCTTCACGTGGACAAGCTGAAAGCAGTCAGTGCTGACGGAAACAATCACATCCTTCCTTTTCCTACTCGTGGTTTGTTAACTTGTAGTGAAAGCTATACATCTAAACGTCTAAATAGTTCATTGTACGGCAGTATAGCGGCCTGCCAAGGCAAGTGCATCTTCAGGCCTCAGTAGGTACAATATTGCAGAACAAAATCAAACAGACGCCCAATGGACGTCAGATTTAGTCTCCATTAGACTGGAAAACAACACTGTACACATCCAAAGCTAATCTGAACAGGACGAAGGACATCTGCTTCACTCATCTGACGACGGACGATGCTTATACTCGCTCGGTATCGGTAGACGGAGCTCTGTTGCTGATCTGAATCGCTTCAGCATGAAATTCCAGTGAGATCTGGTCCACAAGCAGCATAAAAGAGCAACTTGTTACACACTGAGCTACTGAAGAAGTCAGAATAAGGCACTATGACACAATGCAGTCCAGATCTGAAGTCACAACAGTCAGTTTTCATCTTTTAAGTGCCACACATTATTCGACACAGGAAATGAAACAGGAATTACACCCTCGTAAAAGACTACACGATAAGCTGAAGAGACGTGTTATTTGCAGGACTACACTGACGCCATTGAATCCAACAAAGCTACTGATGTGGCGCTTCCTGCTGTGCTCCTAACAGCCATGCAGGTGCTATCTCAAACAGGAAGTTGATCTATTGCAAAGCCGATCTCAAAAAGACTAGAAATGCGAGTGTATGTGATTTATGAGAACTGCGAGATTAGAAAGTACAACACTGAGATTCGGGCTGCGTTCAGAATGGAATACTAGCGCTCTGCATACTGCACAGTGTATACTGTATACTGCTTACTATTGTTTTAAAAATAGTATGTGAAACAGTCTGGATTATTAGGATTAAATGATAAACATGTCAAACGGTAAGTATGCTACATTGTCGTTACATGACCTCAACACGTAGCTTTTCTTCTTCCACAGCTCTAAATGCAGGTTATGTTTGGAATAAAATGCTAGCATTCTGCTTATTGCATACTTTATAGTATACGCCGTTTACTAGGGATGAGTTTTTGATTTTACCATTTCCATTTCCATTCTGCTTCGATTTTGTACTCTTTCTTTTAACGTACCTTCGGATGTCTATTCGTGTTTATTTCTTGCTTAAATTGGTATTAAAGTGGAGGACACAATCGCTTCTATTGAATCGAGGCGCTACAGCGATCTGTCACTCCACATTAAACAGCACCAAAATTGTATTTATTGTTTGAATACTGTAATAAAATGGAGAGAATTTGAAATCTGAGACTTTGATATCAAAAGTAACAAAGCACAAAGCTTATTACGATTTGTTCGATGGGAGGAGCTACAATGTTCTATTTATTAACTGAAAACAGGCTAGACTAATCGATTCTTGGGATTTAGGAATCAAAATTGTTTTCGTAAAAATGAAAATAGATTAAAATCAAGAAAAATCATTATTTTTGACCCAGCCCTACTATTTAATGTCTATTATTTAACAAATAGTATGTTAAATAGTGTGCAGTATGTAAAGAGTAATGTGTTATATTGTTGACACATTAAGTAATTATTGTGCACATTTAATTTAGATTGTTTAAAAGTTTTTTTTTGGATTTTTATCCAATTTTGTGCAAAATTCAGCCAAAATTGTCTGGTATTACTTTTCTGTTCATTCATCACATTGGAAATTAAAAAAATAATTTGAGTGCACTGCATTGTGGGATATAGTGTTCCACACAGTGCACTGTTTCTCAATACTGCACATTTTGGCAAATATGGTAGGTCATCTGGTTATTTCAATAAAGAAAATTTGCATACAGTGCAAAATACTGAAACGTGACCTCATTATTATGCACATTTAATTAAGATATTTGCGTCCAGTTGTCTTCTGGAAATTTGTCACTTTTGTCCATTTTTTCAAATCTTCTATAAAATATTTTGTACATTTTGATGCATATAAAATTTTTTTTGTATACTACCAGTCAAAAGTTTTTGAGCAGTAAGATTTTTAATGTTTTTTAAAGAAGCCTGCATTTATTTGATCCAAAGTACAGAAAAAACAGTAACATTTTGAAATCTTTTCACTACTTAAAGTAACTGCTTTCTATTTGAATATATTTTAAAATGTAATT
The DNA here is from genome assembly GCA_012976165.1 of Labeo catla. Taxonomy (NCBI): domain Eukaryota; kingdom Metazoa; phylum Chordata; class Actinopteri; order Cypriniformes; family Cyprinidae; genus Labeo; species Labeo catla. Next base: position 84,151 of record VONZ01001467.1, on the reverse strand, counting down.
TATTCCTGTGATTTCAAAGTTGAATTTTCAGCATCATTACTCCAGTCACATGATCCTTCAGAAATCATTCTAATATTTTGATTTGCTGTTCAAGAAACATTTTTATTATTATTAGCAGTATTTAAACCGTTTTATTTATATATATATATATATATATATTTTAGGAATATGTGATTAATAGAAAGATCCAAAGATCAGCATTTATCTGAAATAAAAAGCTTTTGTAACATTATAAACTATACCATTCAAAAGCTTGTCAGTATAAGAAATTCTATAAGAAATTATAGAAATTAATTATTTTATTTAGCAAGGATGCTTTAAATTGATAAAAAGTGACATTTACAATGTTACAGAAGATCTATATTCAAATAGTTCTTCTTAAACCTGAAAAAAAAAATTCTACTCAGCTGTTTTCAACATAATAATAATACATGTTTTTTAAGCAGCAAATCAGAATATTAGAATGATTTCTAAAGGATCATGTGACTGGAGTAATGATGCTAAAATCTCAGCTTTGAAATCACAGGAATAAATTACATTTTAAAATATATTCAAATAGAACACAGTGATTTTAAATAGTAAAAATATTTCAAAATTTTACTGTTTTTGTTGTACTTTGGATCAAATAAATGCAGGCTTGCTGAGCAGTAGAGACTTCTTTAAAAAACATTAAAAATCTTACTGTTCAAAAACTTTTGACTGGTAGTGGATCTCAATTTGAAATCAGCCAAAATTGAGGCTAAAATTACTTCTTGTTCATTCATTACTCTTGAATTTTTTAAAAAAGCACATTGCATTGTCAGTTTTAATAATTTGCATCTGCAGAAATAGTATGATTAGTATGGTAGCATATCATTCCGAGCATATCCATTGTGTTTGGGCAAACCACTTTACTGTCCACCTGACAGTTTAGACACATTAGAATCATGGGAAATAGGGCTGTTAAACGATTAATCCCGATTAATCGCGATTAATCGCATTTGCAAGTTTGTTTACATAATATATGTGTGTGTATATTTATTATGTAAATATAAACACACACATATATATATATATATATATATTTTTTTTTTTTTTTTACAATATTTATATATATATAAATATCTAAACATTTATATACATATAGCTTATTTTGGATGCGATTAATCACGATTAATCGTTTGACAGCCCTAATGGGAAACCTAACAATTTGGGCTACAACTGAGATATGAAGAGAGGACTGAATGAAAAAATTAGCATAAATTGGAAGAACTGAAAGACAGGATACTTCCTTACTCCACAGAGCCCCCAACTAGACCTACAAATGCAAAGAGAAGCCGGAAGCTACTCTATTAAAGTTCTGCTAACAATAAATAACACGAGAAAGCGCACCAGTACATTCTTTCCTTACAACTACCTAGAATTCATAACTTTACTATCATAATATAGCTCTAGAGTGGGATATGTATGAATCGAGCAGTGCATTTTAGAGGCAACTGAAGCTTATCGTCACGCGAGTCAGTACTCGAGCGAATAATAAAACCTTACGGTCTGACATCATACTTCTTGAGTTCAAAAATTAAATTTTGTCTGGTTTTTCGGCTGCCAGCCTTAGATATTAATAGTTTCACATTGGTTGCGTTATAAAACATGACGTGCTGACACTGTGTAGGATTAGTTATCGAGATTCTTATGGTAAGCTATCGCCAATGTGTGGCATACTATTGATACGTAAAACGCACACTTGAACAAACCTCTAACAAGTTCTTTACACCTTAATACATGATTTTAAAAAAACAAAAACATAAAATATTAGCCCTATGTATGAGGAAATCCATTCACACCCCAACATACAGCCGGTAGTTCCACGTGAGCCAATCACATTTAACTTGAACAAGTCACCTGACAGTTACACAACCAATGACGTGTGACATCTCTAGCTCTGCATATAAGGAGCAGCCAATCATCCGTAACAATCATGGATATCACGTCCAATCAGACGAGATGTGTTCAGCTCTGGTCTTCTCGCAGTTCGCTGGGAAGGAACTTGTATTGCTGCTGTCGGATGTGGGCGAGTTTCTTCCGGGCTTCTTCTAACTCCCGCTCCTTTCTGAGCATCTCCTCTTGTGCGGCAATGATCTGGAAATAATGCAAAACTGTTAGTCACTGAATGAGTGAAATTCATTATAAATAAGCAGAACATAAATTGTGTAAAATTACAAACAATTCATACAAAAAATTCCTTCTGCTGTGACATGACATTAGAAGGCACATGAATGCAAAATTGTAAGTTTTACAATATTTAAAAAATGAAGGTGATATGAATGGTAAACGTAACACAAGTAGTTTTCTTAACGATTATGATGGAACAAATGCAACAAGAAAGCAACAATGTAAACATGGTTTCACAAATGATTTACACAAACTCATTCTGCTCGTTTCATGCATGAATGCAACATGATTATGACTATTTATGTAAGAAAGATTGCCACAGAGATTATTTCTGGTCATGTTTCATGAATGTGACATGAATGCAATTGGCAATTCCGCAAGAATGGTTTTCACAAATTCATTCTTATTTCATGCTTTCATGCAAAAATATATTAAAAAAATGTTTTTTTTTAAAGATTACCACAGATTCAGGGCATGTTTCATGAATTAATGTGACATGAATGTGAAAATTTATAGGAAAAAAATGGTTTACAAATTTGTTTTGCGACAATTTCTGCAAGAATGATTTGCAAAAATGTATTCTGCTTGTTTCACTCATAATTGTGGAACGTGTAATCATTAATAAAAAATATTATTAATTGTGAATTTTTACAACATGATTACAATTTACATAAAAACATTGCTTGACAAACGATTTAGAAATTCATTTTGCTTGTGTTTCATGAATGAATGTGACATGAATGCAGCAATTTATGTAAGAATAGTTTCACGAAACATCACCACAAATTGTTTGGTTATGTTTCAATGGGTCCTATCATACACCCGGTGCATTGCGACATCAGGTGTGACACAAGTGTTTTTTGCTAGTTTCTCGATGCAGTTATCATTTTCACATCCAGCGCCACGTTGTTTAAATAGCAAATGCACTTCCGCCAATCGGTTTGCTCATGGGCGTGCTGGTCTGAAAACGAGGTGTGTTCAGGCACATTGTTGGCACGTTGCTATTTTGAGGCAACTGAAAAGTACTGCACTACTGACCAACTAAAACCTGGTCTAAAGTCAATGGCATAGTATTTTTTTAAAATGTATTAATTTTTTTTTTTTCTTCTGTCGTTAAAGGAGAAGTCCACTTCCAGAACAAAAATGTACAGATAATGTACTCACCCTCTTGTCATCCAAGATGTTCATGCCTTTTTTTCTTCAGCCATAAAGAAATTATTTTTTATATATTTCAGGATTTTTCTCCATATAATGGACTGCTATGGTGCCCCGTTATTGAACTTCCAAAATGCAGTTTAAATGCAGCTTCAAACGATCCCAGCTGAGGAAGAAGGGTCTTATCAAGTGAAACAATTGGTTATTTTCATTAAAAAATTTACAATTTAAATACTTTTTAATCTCAAACGATCGTCTTGTCTTGCTCTGCCTGAACTCTGTGTATTCTGGCTCAAGACAGTTAGGGTATGTAGAAAAACTCAGAATGTATTTTCTCCCTCAACTTCAAAAATCATTTCAAAATCATTTAACATCACTGCAGAAATACCAACCCAGTCTTTGCAAAGTGAACATGCAAAGAAAATCAAACACCCTTAACAAAAAAGGTAAAACAGTGATATAGGGCGATTCTGAAGTTGAGGGAGAACATAAGATGGGAGTTTTTCAACATACCCTAACTGTCATGAACCAGAAAAAAAACAGTTCAGGCAGAGTGAGACAAGACATGATGTGCGTTTGACATTAAAAAGTATAGAAATTGTATTATTTTTATGAAAATAACCGATCGTTTCGCTAGATAAGACCCTCCTTCCTCGGCTGGGATCGTTTGAAGCCGCATTTAAACTGCATTATGGATTTTCAAAATCGGGGCACCATATCAGTCCATTCTATGGAGAAAAATGCTGAAATGTTTTCCTCAAAAAACAATTTCTTTATGACAGAAGAAAGAAAGACATGAACATCTTGGATGACAAGGGGCGAGTACATCTGTCAATTTTTGTTCTGGAAGTGGACTTCTCCTTTAATCTAGCAAAAGGGGTTTCTGACACACCCTAAATGCTCCTGCACCATGCACTTAGATCGTTAAAATAGGGTCCAATGTGACAAGAATGTAAAAATTTACTATAAAAAAAAACGTGTGAATGTGACAAATGTGGTGTTATTATGTCAGCAAATTTTAAATTTAATCTTAGTCCTGTGAAGGGTTGGGTATCGAGAACTGGTTCCAAATTTCCAAGAACCAGGTATTCAATAAAACAGGTGCATTTCGATTTCGTTTAACGATTGTTGCATTGCATTTTAATGCTGATTTAATATTAATCCAAGAACAAAAAAATTACCCACTGATCTTGACTGAATATCTTTCATAACTGTAATGAAGTGTTTTTAAACTTTTGATGTAAATTACTGTATCTATATTGTGTTCAGTTGTACTTATTTATGATATTAACAAGCTAATTTATTTGCTTCATTACTGACTGTTTACTTTTACGATGTAATGTTTGAAATTTATATTAGTCTAGTTGTTTTTGCTGTGGTATTTTTTGTTAAAACCATAGGCAAAAGTTCCACTTAGGCCTACGTGTTCTGTAGGCTGCTGGTTTTGCTCATGTTATTCAGCTGTAACATAAGCTTAGTAAAAAGACAGAATAAAAAAGTTTGACTTAATTTTTTCGCTAAGAATCGGAATCGATTAGCAGAATCGGAATTGATAAAATTCAAACGATACCAACCCTAGTCCTGTGTCAAAAGTATTTTTAGTTATTATTTTATTTAGTTAATTTGTCCTGTTTTTGTTCAGTTTTAGCTGACCAAATGTCTGAGATTTTAAGACTAGCTTTAGGCAATGAAAACTTTTCACATTTTCGTTGTGCTGTGTAATGGTTGAACTGATAAAAAGATTATTTTGCTAAAAATTATAATCATGATGGATGTTGTCATGTGAAAAATGTATTTTTACATTTCATTAGAAGTACTGCACTTTCACCAGTACACACAAATCAGTGGACTATCGACTCATATGGTTCAGTTTATCTTATCTCATTTTATAGTGTACTGAGGCTCAATAATATATAACTTAACAACAAAGACTTAGATATGCACTCTCTCCATTTTTTATGAAAACTGGTAAAACAAACAAACAAACAAATATCATAACAGTGAAATTCCTAATTCCAATAATTCCAAATCGCAATAATGTTTCTCTATTAAAACAAAAGTGGTTGAGTAAGTGCATTTATTTAGCAACCACAATCGCAAACAATATAGTTCAGATCTCAGTTCTCACACTTTCATTTAAGCCAAACATCTTGCATGGATATTGCTAAACTCCAGCTTACTCATTTGTTTGCATTTTCAGATCATACGCACTTCCGCAATGTAGCACAGGAATTAAATTGAGTAAAACACTGGTCCAAAAATGCATCCTTTTAACAGAGAAGCTGTGATTTGGGGTGAGCTGTAAACTCTTGATATCTGGCAACCTCAAACATGAACGCTTGCATAGCAGTCCATAATATTTTGTCCCCTTTACTTTTTTTGGCAAAAGTAAAAGATTTTGGTTTGGTTTCATTGCTTTTAATCACATTTTAGTCTTGTCTTAAAATTATCGTTTACTGACCTTATTGTCTCATTTTCATCATGGGAAAAAAGCTTGATAACAAAAATTTTTAGTCATATGCTTTGTTGCCAAAATTAACACTAATATGCAACAAATAACTGTAATGGAATGGTTTTATGAACAGTTACAAAACACATTTTCTGTTTCATGCACAAATCAGTGTGACACGACTGCAGATCATTGTTTCAATTTATGCAAAAATGTTTTATCTAGGTTTGTTTGCTTGTGATTCATTCTGCTCATTTTATGCATGAATTGTGACAAATGCAACAAATTAAACAAGAATGGTTTTTACCAGCAATTACCACAAATTCTTTTTTGCTTGTGCATAAATGCAACATGATGACAAATCATTACAGCAATTTACGCAAGAATAGTTTGTACAAGTTTGTTTTGCTTGTGTTGCATGAATGCAAACAATAGCAGATGAATGCAATTTACGCAAGAATTATTTACACAGATTTATTCTGCTGTTTCAAGTATAAACTCAACAACTTGCGAATTGTTTTATAAACAATGTGCACAGAAATTCTTTCTTTTTATGTTACATGAATAAGCACCAATGTTGCATACAATGTTAACGTTTCAATTCTAAAAACTGATCTCCAATCAGCTTTTCCTTAGGTGAAGACAGCCAAATCGTTTGTGGTACAATGACACATAAATAACGCTTACATATGTTTTTCCTTCCAGTTTTTTTTCCTAAATTAGTTTTTCCTTCTGCTGCTGTCTTAGTGACAGATAGCTTTATATTCTTTACTGGAATGTGTAATTTTAGCATTACTGTGCTGCAAAAAAGCAGGACTGGATCTGCAATAGACATCCGGTTATTTTCCAAAGAGAGCAACATTTTTGTGGATTTAAGGAATGGGATGGATAGATCAAGGGTTGACCTTCTGAAGAGGGGCTGACTCAGTGCAAAAAGCTTTTTTTTGTTGTGCTGGCATGCAAACACTCACGCCATCCACTCGATGGGCTTTCTCAGATGTTCTGAATATTCCAGTGCCCTCTCAAGATGAAGACAAGACATGAAGGCATTTTGGAAGGAAGGAAGCTTTGAATAGGCAGACACGCAGTCTTTAATTAATGTGCATCTGGCCCGGGATGAAACGTGAAAATAAGCTGTTTGTGGATACAGCGGCCCAGCGTAAGATGCCAGCTGTGGATGCTTGGTACAAACCGCAGCTTTCAAATCCCTCTGATGGCTTTGTAGATCCATAATGCAGTTTGAAATGTCAAATCTCTTTTTAATTGAGCAGCATTACTTCAGAAAACGCGAAAACGGCTGTGGACAAACATGAGAAGAATCTCACCTGAGCAATTCCTCCTACGAATTTCGTTTTGACCACGACGCTGTCGTCTTCAGCTTTATCGAAGGCTGCTTTCTGCGCTGCCTTCACCAGGTTGTCAGATGCTCTTTTGACTGCATTACCAGCAGCCTGTGCAAACACAAAACCTTTTTTTTAACTCAATAGTTTGCTTAGATTTCATATTATTCTGTAGTATTCAAGTGATTGTAACCTGTAATCTCCTCATGGCCTCTGAGTCCTGGTCCGCTTTGACTTTACAGGCCACCAGCAGTTGAGCGGTGGAAGCCGCCACCTGTTTGGCAGAGGAAATGAGCTTCTCCTCGCTGGCGTGACCCTGGACTGAAGCGTTAGCAGCCTCACACAGGTTACTAGTGGCGGCCGCAACCATCCGGGCCTAAAAGAGGGAAGAATTTAAATTAATAATTGTCATTTAGCTGATGCTTCTTGTCAAAGGAACTTCACATCCAATACAATGGTGAGAACTTTAACGTACAGCTGATATTAGACCCTGGGACCACTGGCCGTCATCTACTGCATTGGCAGGGATGGAGCCCACCTACAAGAAATATAAAAAGAACATTAAAAAGTGTCATTTCAGTATTATTTATGTGCTATTGTAGAATGTATTAATATTTGGAATTTTGCTTTTATTTTTATATTTTCAGTTTTCATTTTAAAGTTTTAGAAATGTTGTTATATATATATATATATATATATATATTAGTTTTTGTTAACTAAATTGGCACAATTAACTAATGTTAATGCTAGTGCAACAAAATGTTTACAAATGTTAACAAGCACAGCTTTCGATTTTAATAATGCATTAGTAAGTCTTGAAATCAACATTAATTAAGATTAATAAATGCTGTAGAAGCATTGTTCATTTTTAGTTATTTATTAATGTTAGCTAAAGTGCTCCTATTATGCCATTTTAAAGGTTGCTATTGTTTTATGAGTCTCCTAAAACAGGTTTACATGTATGCAAGGTCAAAAAACACTTGTTCTCTTTAAAAACACTTAATTTTACCTCATTTCTAAATGATTCGTAAACGACTCATGTGAAGCAGTTCGAAGAATCAGTCTCTCTAAACCCATCCTTTTCATGAGCCCTCACTGCTGTGATTGGTCAGATGGCGCAGTCCTTTATGATTGGTCTGCGTACAATACGATGGAAATGGGGAAAACGATGCGCCTATTGCCATAACTGAATGACAACCCTGGAGACTTGTCAATACATAGAAAAGATGGCATCGATTTTACCTTACCAATTTGAGCTGGAGTTTGACGATGAAACGGTTGATGTGGCTGAACAACAAATTAGCACGGACTACCGTGGAAAGTGCTCGCAATTTGCTTATGTAAGCGAACTGGGCACACCTCTATGTTGTAAATTTCAACACTGTATAATGCATTAGGAGGCTTTCACACCAAACGCGGAAAGCGCTGCGCTGCCGCTGGGTTCAGTGCTACCCTTCAGAGTGCAGTGGCAAAGCTGTCCTCATTTCCCCATTCGGTGTGAAAACCGCTCTGTGCACCATCCGTTATCATTACTCCAACTAATGAGACAGACAGACAGTCAAGCTGCATCAATCACAAGTTTTTAGACTACAGTGGGCCCACAGCTGAAAAAAAGAACTACAGAAGCGTGATTTAGCCGGTTAGCAAGACGTGCAGGGTTGTTACAAAACATAACATACACAACTACGTATTTTGAGCGATTGCTAGAAAATACAATCTTTGTAGATTCATCTTTTGGAAGTGAATATAAAACAAATACGATACAGCGTCTTCTCGACATGACATAAACCACATGGAAATTTTACTGTGTCTGTGGGCGGGCAAGTTGTTTGCGCTGTAGAACGTGGGTGGACACTAAGCAAATGTGTTACTTCGTGACGTGTGGCCGTAACAGAATAAGATTCGAATTCCTGACGAATTGTTCAGGCGATTGTGAGCAGACTCTTTTTTTTGATAGACAATAACTTTATTTATCGTGCACTGTTGACTTCACAACATTGCAGATAGTTTATGTTCACATACAGCTACATGACACACTGCATGAAAGGACATATTTGAAAAGGCATAATAGGAGCACTTTAATGATTTTAGTGCGTTGACTTAATTTAGACCAGTTCATTTCCAATAAATGCATGCCAATGCATGTTTAAGTTTACGATTCATTTTATTTAAGCAGTACTACAATAATAATAATAATAATAAAAATATAGCAGTAACAATAGTTCAAAGTAAAAAAAAAAAAAAAAAAAATTTAAATGGGTCATGAACTGAGAAATCAAAATTCCCTTGATCTTTTGAAATAAGAGGTCATTGTACTATAAAAACATCCTTTAAGTTTCAGAACTCTTGTTAGTCTAAAAACACATTATCATCAGCCAAAACAACAGGTTGTAGAATGTGTCACTTTATGATGTAATAGTGTGGCTAAATGTCTTGCTGATTTGCCCATAACGTAGGTAAATAATGAGAGAGGCGAACGTGGGTCTACGCAGAAACCAAACAATAAAGATGGCTCTGAAGACAACAAGACGCTGTGCAGTGTCAAGTTGTGGACAAACACCGTCTTTGCATTGCCTTCCTTCAGATCTCAACATTAGGAAAGAGTGGATGAAGTTTATTTTTAATGAGAATACTGACAGCGTCAGTAAGAACAAACAGGTCCTTTGTTCACTTCATTTCACTGCCGTTTCGTGTACAAATAAGGCACAATTCGACGCAGGATTTTCAGAAAGACTAAAACTAAAAGACGATGATGTGCCGACTATATTGAATCCGACAGTAATGTCGCACTACAACAGTATGAGTAACAGTTTTTCCGTTACTCATACTGTTACTTTGTCTGTTATTACGTTGTTTGATACGTATTGAGTATTTATGCGTTTTTAATCTACAGTATATCACACCAGCGTCCATGAATGCAGGATGTAGGCGATCAAACATACACATACATGTTTACACACACAACACACAATATATCAAAGTCATTTATATGTGCTATAACTATCACTGGATTTTGGCATGTAGATGTCTTAAAGCCAGCAAATTATCAAACAAGTGAAGTTTGGTACAGATTGAACATGGTATGGTGCAAAGCATGACGTGTACTCTTGCCAACAGGTGGCGCTATGATTATAACTGAACATTGGCCTTTAGATGTGTTACATGTGTCTACCGAATTTCGTACATGTATGTAAAACATAGCTTGAGGGGCACTTCGTAGAAATCTTAAAAGGTGACGCTATTGCACCCGCTTCTGAAACCCATATCAAAGTTTTCAAGCATGTTTTAGCTCTCAAAAATGCAATTCATTTTGGAGAAGAAGAATCTGAGCAATTCCAATAGGGAATAAAAAACAAAAGCAGTTATTAACCCCTTTAACTGTACTACACATAAAAAATATATAAATAAAAGATATATAATATATATATATATATAATATAAATATATAAATATAAATATATAAAGTTAAAAGATTTTAGTACCTTGCCCTGTGCTACAAGTTCTCTCTGAGCGGCTGAGGCGGATTTGACCAGAGCACTGGTTGCTGCAGCGATGGATTTCGCCGCTTCCAGGATCTGCTCCTCAAAATCCAGAGACTCATCAGCTTGCTGCGAAAATAAGAAAGCAAAAGTTACAACAAACTGTGATTTGTCACCTTATTAACTGTAATGAATACTCATGGCTCACTGCTGACTGACATATAGTCGTGAAACCATTAACCGTTAATTATAATAAAGATGAAATGCTTTATTTATGCTAATAGACTGGCAAGAATCCTCTTTGCAAACTGTTACTTCACAAACTAAAACATTTGTGAATTTGAGATTTCATTATCTCTTATAAGAGATAATAAAATCTCAAATTCACAAATGTTTTAGTTTGTGAAGTAACAGTTTGTATATATACACACACACACACACACACATTACTTAACCAAACACCACATCCTGAAAGTTAACATTATACAAACAAAGAGTAATAGTTTGTTGAGAATGGGCTTGTTAAGTGATGACGTAATGCATCCGTTGAACGCACCAACGAACACCGTTTCCGGGTCCAAACCCCAACTCATTTGACTTGAGAATACTATTTCAGCAGGCGTTTATGAGCACTGTTTATTCATATTAAACCTTTAAGCTAAACGTTTTTAAATTTAAAGTGTACACTACAGTCTCCGTGCTCACAGCGTCCCAAACACAAATAATTTTTATATTTATTTATTTATATTTATATTTTCATTGTATGGCTACCTGGGATTTCGGTATGGAGTTAAAGGGTAGGATACTAATTTTTTTGGTAGTATATCACATTGTGAGTGTATAATTAGTACCGTTTGTTGTTTTCTCACGTCATCTGATAGAGCGTTTGGACCCGGAAGTCACGGAAGTCACGGTGACGCTTGACGTCAGACTTAACAAGCGAATAGCTTGCATATCACTAGACTGCTTCTAATGCACTTCCAGTATTTACAGAATGATAATTTTCTGTATGCATTATATGTGACACTGGAGATGGAAGGTTGAGAAAATTGCACTGTGAAAAATAGTAGATATTCCATGCATATATGCATACTGTGCACAATTTATAAATGCATACTGCAATAATATCACAAGTAGTACGGTAATATGCTATTTTGAACATACTCCTTATTTCATGTTTCTAATGAAATACTAGCTGTAAAACAGGAAGTGAAACAGAGAAACAATAAATGTTTCAAACAGTGGCATGCCTCACTGTTGTCTCATGATGTGAAAATAACATTTACTTAGCACTGAATCCAATTGGTTTTAAAAGTTTGATAAAATAATGATTAGTGATGTTGAAAATGTTTCAGACATTACTTCTGGTGCATTTATCATTAACTGTAAATGGAAGGTTATATTAAGAGCACTGTAGGATATAATACTCCAAGCAGTGTGCTATATACTTAAAAATTGGTGCTAACAGCATACTACATACTGCATTAATATAATGACTAGTATGGCAGTATGCTATTCCATACAGCCAAGGCAATGAAAGGGAGAAGGTGAGATGTAACTTCGACAAAGTGATCTGAGAGTGACACCTTGTGGCATGGAGGTGCCACAGGTTCACCGTTCAGAATCAACAGCGTCAAAGGAAACGGCACAATTCTAACGGACCTAAGACGCCCTTGTGTGTCACCTACACAAATTGATCTGTCTGAAGCCACAAAAACACACACGTTCATGAACGAGTCATAAACAGAACACACACAAGTCTGGAGACAGAGCAGGACACTGTAGGAATATGTTTGATATATAGTTGGACAGAATAACAACCTAATATATCAAACATATCAAACAGAGCCCTGCAGAAAGGCTTCCAGGTCTACCTCACCTCCAGAACATGGGGAAAGAGAGGAGAGGATAGGAGAGCACGAGAGCAGGGCATGCTGGGGTAGCAGGGAAAAGACAAGGATGGATCGAGGAGGGAAGGCTAAAGAGGGAAGTAAGGAATGAAGATTAGGGGAAACAGTAAAGGAAGCTCCAGGGGCGAGAATAAAACCAATGACCTTGTATCCTGAGTTTTCAACCTCATTGTAAAACATGTAACAGTGCACAAGCATGTTCATGTGCTATAAACCAGTTCAGAATGAGACTTAAGTTGTGATGTAGAGCTGTGAGACAGTCTGTGAAATGTGGTTTATCAGAGTCTGAATATGCTAATGGAATGAAAAATCAACAATGAATGTTTGAATGGGCTGAAGGTGACAATATTATACAGACTCCTGTTTATCCTCCTCTTCAGAATATATGAACCTGATCTGATTAACACAATATGTTGAGACAGAATTAGGAGCAGAGGGAGGGACAGATAGACAGAGAGAGAGAGAGAGAGAGAGAGAGAGAAGGAGAAATAGAACGAAACACAGAACAACGGATAGAATGATAGAAAGATAGACAGTACAAACCACAGATAAAAATACAGACAGACAGAACAAACCATAGATTGAATAATAGACAGAACATCAGATAGATGTACCTAAGAAAGAACCACAGATGGACAGACAGAAGGATAGAAGAGACAGATAGAAAGTGATAAATAGTTAAGACAGAGATAGATAGACAGACATACAGAGATAGATCGACAGACAGACAGATAGACAGACACAGATAGACAGACAGACAAAGATGGATCAACAGACAGAAAAGACAGGCAGACAGACAGATAGATAAAAAGATAGACAGACAGACGTATAGATAGACAGATGGACAGATAGATAGACACAGAGATATAGATCAATAGACAGACGTATACATAGATAGATAGATAGACAGACAGACAGACAGAGATAAATGGATAGACAGACAGACACAGAGATAGACTGATAAGACAGACAGACAGACAGGGAGACAGATAGATAAAAAGATAGATAGACAAACAGAGATAGATTGATAGACCAACAGACAGACGTATAGATAGATACAGACAGACAGATAGACAGACAGCCTGGCAGACAAAGGCAGACACATAGATAGATAGATGACGGACAGATGCTAGGGAGGATAAACCGATAGATAGATGATAGATAGATAGACAGACATAGATCGACAGACAGACACACACACACAGATAGACAGACAGACGGATAGATATACAGACAGACAGATCGTATAGATAGATAGGACTGACAGATAGACAGGACAGACAGAGACAGACAGACAGACAGACACACACACACACACACACACACACACACACACAGATAGACAGACAGATGGATAGAGAGACAGACAGACATATGTATGTATAGATAGGTAGACAGATGGACAGACAGAGATCGACAGAGAAAGACTGATAGAAAGATAGACAGACGGACAAATGGTAGATAGACAGACGGATAGAAAAATAGACAGACAATAGACAGACAGACAGATGGATAAAAAGAGACAGACAATAGACAGACAGACAGACAGAGGTTGACAGACAGACCGATAGAAAGATAGATAGACAGAAAGACAGACACACACACAACGAGATAGATAGACAGATGGATAGGTATACAGACAGACGCAACAGATAAAGATAGATAGATAGATAGGATAGATAGATAGATAGATAGATAGATAGATAGACAGATAGACAGACACAGACAGACATACATACACACAGATAGACAGACAGATGGATAGATAGACAGACGGATAGATATACAGAGACAGACAGACGTATAGATAGATAGACAGACAGAGATTGACAGACAGACAGAAAGACGTATAGAAAAAGACAGACAATAGATAGACAGATAGATAGAAAGACAGACAGACAGACAGACAGATAGATAGATAGATAGATAGACATACAGATATACAGACAGAGAGATGGATAGACAGAAATATATACAGACAGACAGAGAGACAGCTAGACCGACAGACAGATATAAAACCATATACAGATGAATGTGTTCTCTCAGTTCAGTGTTCTGCCTGTGGCAGTAAATGAGTCACTGACACACTCAAGGGGGGAAACATTTTCAGCTCTGAGCGGCAAAATGAGGATGAATGTTTTTTTTTTGTTAGCTGAAAAGCATTAGTGACAGCTGAGCTATAATACAGATAGATGCAACAATAAAAGAGCTTCAGGAAAAATCATTTCTAAAAAGTGCTGACCTTCTTGGAGATGAGCTTCAGATTGACTGACTAAAAGTACAGCATGTGCTAAAACGAAACAATACTGAATAATTAAGACTTAACACGAATAACAAACGAAGTCCAACAAACCAAAAACCAGACAACCATTTAAAATTCATTACTCACGAGACTTCAAAATATCAAATTGTTAATGTACAAGACGAAAAAAAGCTATGCAGATGTGCGCACACTTCCCAAATACCACAAAAATATAAAAACACCACATCCTGAAGTCTTGAAGTCCTATAATTGCAAAAATAACATCACCTCCCCTCGAATACAAAACAGGAATAAAACGTTCCCGCAGTCTTTGGTGGAACTGATCTGACATAGTTGTGTTGGCGGGCTGATCACAGCAGTGTGTGTGTGTTTGGATTGAGAAAATTGATGGATGGATAGAAGGATACCTTTGGTTTGGCTCTAGGCTTCAGCTGCTCCAGTTTCTTGGCCGCTGCCTCGATGGACGCAGCAGCGCCCAGGAGCTCCGTCTCCGCTATCACCGTCGGGTCTTCAGGGTCCACCCACTCTGAACCTGAGAGATGAGCAAGTCAACATGACTCTCATTTTCAATTCACTTACAGTATTTATATATAAAACATGCACATGGAAAGAGCAAACCCATGATATGACATGACAAAGTAAATTTAAAGTAAAAAATTAAAGAAAAAAGCATGCATTGGGGATTCGAACCAATAACCTCCTGAATAAAAAAAAAACATATATACATATATATCATGAAGAAATGCCACAACCTTAATAACTCAAGTAAACACTGTTTTTAGTGCTAACTGGCAGTTTATTAGAGTCACAATCATTCATTAATTGCTTAGATGAATGTGCACATATTTGCGTTAATAGCCATTTATGGAGCAAATGTGCTTTGCAATACATTCTCCTTTACCGCCATTCAAGAGGCACTAAAAGACGTCTGTTTTGTTCAGACAGCTTGTGAAAACAGATGGTGAGAATGTGTTTGAGGATTATGTTAAACCTGAGGGAATTCAATTCTATCCCTTCTTCTCTTTTCTCTCACACTATAACTCATTGTACGAGTGTGTGTGTGTCCATGCCAGTCAGTTACTCAAGTCCGTCTGTATGTGTGTGGACTGATATTGGAGAAAAATAACACTGTGTACCATACTCACCTCCATCTGTGGCAAAAAAGGGAAAAACAACAAAGTAGTGTTATAGAAAAGCGCAAGAGAGCACCATCAGCCCAATGGCTCTATCAACCTGCACAAATTCAACCCAATTGACCTGCGATTTTCCCCATTACCTCTCAAACTCAAATGCCATTACCAAGCCCGTGTGAGATCTCGGCTCGTTGAAAGCTCAGCAGAATTTGACAACCCGTCATTCGCAAAATCATATTAGATTATTTCTTTATAATTGGATTTGGAAATTTTGGTAACACTTTAGTATAGAGAACAGTTCTCACTATTAATTAGTTGCTTATTAGCACACCTATTGTTAACATATTGGCTGTTTATTAGTGCTTATAAAGCATTCTGCATGACCATATTCTACATCCCTAATCTTACCCAATACCTGAACTTAAGTAAGTACTATACTACTATTAATAAGCAGCAATTTAGGAGTTTATTGAGGCAAAAGTCATAGTTAATGGTTTGTTAATAGCGAGAATTGGACCTTAAAATAAAGTGTGACTGAATTTTTTAATAAATACTTAAATAAAAGGCAAAAATGAAACATTTTCAAATAATTATAGTGTAAATAAAACTATATTTAGAGTAATAATTTACCCCAAAATTAAAATTCAATAACATTGACCTACCCTCAGGCCATTCAAGATGTAAATGAGTTTGTTTCTTCATCAGAGTTAAGGTGTTTTAAACCATTGATTCCAGTCAAAAAGTCCATAATCCATAATAATGCTACCTCCAGTCAAAAAGTCCATGGTCTATCACCCTCTCACATCAAAATCCATCAAAATATTTGTTTAGAACTGTTTTTGCTTGCAAATGGTGTGTGATATGTGCATATTTTTCTCCTGATTCAAACAAGAGCACACTTTTTCCACAATATTATGGATAGAGGACTTATATTTTAGCTGGTAGCAAGTTAAAAAAATCTTAATGATGCAGCTTTTTTCTTCACAAGATGATTATTTGTGGATAATCGTGATGTTTTCATCAACTTTTTGGACTCCCATTACGACGGCACTCATTCACTGCAGAGGATCCATTGGTGAGCAAGTGATGCAATGCTAAATTTCTCAAAATCTGTTCTGATAAAGAAACAAACTCATCTATATCTTGGATGACCTGAGGTTGAGTAAATTTTCAGCAAAGTTTCATCTTTTGGGTGAACTACCCCTTTGTGACAAGTGTTTGGATTTTTATTTAAATAATTGTAATTTTAACAACTATTTAAACCATTTCATTTCACACTAATATGTGACCCTGGAAAAAAAAAACAGTTGTAAGTAGCAGGGGTATATTTGTAGCAATAGACAACAATATATATTGTATGGGTCAAAATTATTGATTTTTCTTTTATGCCAAAAACTCATTAGGATATTAGGTAAAGATTATGTTCCATGAAGATATTTTGTGAATTTCCAACTGTAAATATATCAGAACTTAATTTTTGATTAGTAATATGCATTTGGAACACTTTAAAGGTGATTTTCTCAATATTTAGATTTTTTTTGCTCCCTCAGATTCCAGATTTTCAAATAGTTGCATCTCGAAAAAAATATTGTCCTATCCTAACAAACCATACATCAATAGAAAGCTTTCAGCTTTATTCAACTTTCAGATGATGTATCAGGGCTCAAAACTGCGACCATTTTGGTCGCATATGCTCCAGGAATTTAATCTGTGCAACCTTAAAATATATTTGGGAGCATTTGTGCGAGTGCGAGTAATTGTTGTGGTGCGACTTGTTTTCATTTCTTTACAAAACTTTCGCTAAGTACTGCACAGTATACGACTGCTGTGAGCTGATACAGCCAACATTAGCTTACATGACCAATAAAACTTCATCTTTATGCTTTTAGCTTTAATGCAGATTTTAGATATTAGCCGTCAATCACTCAAATTGCACTCCGTTGGAACTCCAAACATTTTCTTTCAACCAATCTCTGTTCCGGATTTGCAATGCATTGCAATTAGGTGTGTGCGATATGAACATTTTTGATTCTTGACGATAAAAATATCCCTACAATCTGCTATTATTGAAGAAATAAAGTAAGCCTATCATGCTACAGCGCATATTCTATCAGTTGCAGTTCTGGCGCCTCCGTCTCACGCGACATACATTCGCACCAAATGTTTACTCAGCAGCAGAATTCCATTCACTAAACACTGCACTTATTTGCAATCACACAAGTACATTATTTGCATGTGCTTTAAACCTTGCCGCTTAAACATTTCATTCACGTGCTGTTCTGACATGCGCTTACATTTGAAGCGTGCGCACTCAAAAAAATAATAATAAATAAAAAGCCCGTCAAACAGCGCCTGATTACTGGAGTAAGTTATCTTTCATGTGTGGTTTGGCCCATTATGGAGCATAATCTCACAAAGCTAAAGTCTGTCAGTCCATTCTGTTTTTGCTTCAGATATTGAAATTATAATCTAATTTAAATCAGAAACGACTCATGCATGCAGCATCTTTGTGTGGATTAAGTTTAAAAATGCAGTGGTTGCCTCTAATTTAAATGGCTACAGAGAGTTTAACCTGTTCATGTACTCATATTTCCATTCTTTCTTGTCCCTTTCTTAAGGCAATAAATAATTATTTAAAAAAAGACTTTCAAAATCAGCCCATTTGCTTGTAAAGCATCGGCAATCAGAATCGGCCATGAAGAATCATGATCAGTGCATTACTAAACAGAAGTGTGTGGTAAAGAATTCAGGATCAGGTTCGACTGGTGAAGCTATTAATCATCAGGATGTTGCTGGCCGTTCCTCTCAATTGGCAGTTGTGGTGCTCCTAAATTTTATTTGGTGCTCTTAGCACCAGTGCTACCAAGTAAAAAAAAGTCAATTTTGAGCCCTGTTTATACATCTCAATTTCAAAAAAAATGCACACTTATGACAAGGTCCAGGGTCACACATTGTGTTGCTCCATCAATATTCAATAAAAACGAATACTTTGGGACCGAAAAAGCCAACTTTATTGTAGCACATCCATTTGTGTGTGCTCACCTTTCATTGCTTCAGCAGTCTGGATGAGCTCTGTGACTGAGCCCGCCACTTTCTTGGATAGCGTGGCCAGCTGCTGTTTCTGTTCGACCGTGGGTTTCTGCAAGACCTGTGTGGAGTAAACACACGAGGTTAATCACAGAAACCCAAGCACAAACACATCCTATAAAAGCTGTCTGCGCGCCCACTCACAAGCAGGACGTGTTCGAGCAAGTCGATGTATCCGGTGGTGCACTCGATGCCGTAGAGCAGAGCTTTATTCCTCACATCCTCGCCCACTTCTGGGTGGTACGCGGCTTGCTGCGAGACACAAACACAAATTTATGGTATGTAATGATTAGCTCCAGATGGAATCTGCAGATTTTTGTGACTTCTGCATGTAGGTTTTTTATGAATCTGTGGGATGTAGGAAACGCATTACTTTATGATGACACTAGAGGGCATAATTGAGTAGTCGAAAGTAGGTTAGAGTCAAATGACATTGAGAAATGGAGCAAATGGCATTCATCACAGAAGGAGAGCACAACAATGTGTATAGAAACACATTTTCTTTATGTATTCAAGTGTTTGTGGATTTCTACCGTAGAGGTCAGCATACGGTGAGACTGTGTTTGTGTGAGTGGGCATATGTCTGTGCGATGGTGGATAAGCACCTTGCAGGTGGTCAGCATGTCGGAGATGGCTTTGCGGCTCAGGTTGGCAGTGGATATCACGTCCTCCTGCTGAGCAGAGTTGCCTGCTGCCACCGCTTTGGCCGTAGCTACGGTGATGCCCTTGGTCATGCGGATGAACTCTTCTGGGGTGGTGGATTTCTCCGGAACGTCCTTGGACTGGAAAACCTGAAAAGCAGATGATGCAATGGTGAGGAAAACGAAGAAATTTAGACATCTATAGCTCTTTAATGATTCATACTGTACATTTTTAGAATCGCTCACATTACCAGGGACGATCTTCTGTGCACTATTACAGTAACACCATCAGGATTTCCGAAAGTCCTGATGGGCATCTGATAACATAAGCATTAAACCAGAAGATAAATCTCTTGCCTTCCTGTACCACTATCTCAATCTGTCACACGGCCTCTGATAAGTGGAGTAGGGACGCCCATAGGAGAAGGAGAGCGAAGAGCAGGTGGAGAACAGGCAAACGCTCACATGGCACATTACTCCATATAACCAGTTCATATCACAGATGGATAGGTTTTTACCTCTGTCTGGGCTAAAATTAATTAAGCTGGACTTAATTGGTACTAATTCACAGCCAGAATCCTAATTAAGCTCAAAACTAGTCCCAAGTGCCTACAAGAGGGAGGGGGGGGTCTAATGCTATTTTATGTTTTAATAAGTTATTTACACTGTTAAAGGGATAGTTCACCCAAAAATGAAAATTCTTAGTCATTAATAACTCACCCTCAAACCCGTAAGACCTTCATATTCAGAACACAAACTAAGATCTTTTTCATGAAATCTGAGAGAGACCCTCCATAGACAGCAAGGGTCCTTCCACATTCAAGGTCCAGAAAGGTACCAAGAATATCAACAAAACAGTCCGTGTGACTTCAGTGTATCATCACCGTAATTGCATCGTTGTACACTCCAAAATGGCACTGTTTTTTTTGTGTGTAAACAAAGTATTCAGAATATTACGGTTGAACCACTGATGTCACATGAACTATTTTGTCGATGTTCTTGGTACCTTTCTGGACCTTGAAGATGGAAGGAGGGTTTATGGAGGGTTAGAGAGCTCTTGGATTTCATCAAAAGTATCTTAATTTTTTAAACAATTTGTGTTCTGAAGATGAACAAAGGTCTTACGGGTTTGGAACGATATGAGGGTGAGTAATTAATTACAGAATTTTCATTTTTGTGTGAACTATGCTTCAAAGAGTTGAATTCTCATGCTAAACATGGCCAAAGTTTAAAAAAAGGATTTGGACGTATAAGGGAGTATTTCTGTGCCAAATACACTCCTTCCAGGTTTGTACAAGTTTCAGAAAGTTTTTTTAAATCATGGCTCTTTATGATGTCATGAAGTGCTGAATTCCTACTGTGGGCACTTCTCCCGAAGGAACGTCTTCAAAATTATTAGGCCTACAGGCAGGTGAGGTTTTGGCATTGGCACTCCAGAACCAACGTTGCCTATGTTTGCTATAGGTACTCTATAGGTAAATTAGCACGTGATTTGGCGAAACTGTTTGTGTTATTCCCCCTTCAAAGTAGCAGAAGTTTTTTTTTGGGTCCATAGAGCAAAGCCATGAGGGTGAGAAAATAATGGCTGTATGTTCCTTTGTGAAGAGCTATACTTTAAGAGTGGAAAGCACATTATTCTCTTGAAACATATTCAATATTCACACAAAGAACGTTTCGTACAGTGAGTTCCTGTTTGATGCACTCGATAGTGGCTTCAAGAGCCCTCGTCCCGCGAGTGGCCTCATCTTCCACAGCTTTCACCGTTTTCAGCAGAGAGGTCACATTCGTCACCATCACCTGTAACATCAGAAAACAAAAGAAGGTCAAAGTCTCAAATTGGCTTTGAACTCCTTCTTCCGCTTTATGTATGATAGCTTAAGTGAACTCAGCTAGAGAATGTCAACAGTTTTATAGCCAGTATTTCACTGAAATGAGGTTAGATGCAATGCTACGTCAAGAACAGATGTATCGAACAGCTTAGTGAAATATAAGACGAGGTCAACAAGATTATGTTCTTTTTAAGGTACAAAAAACACCCTCAAATCTAAATCATACATCAAAACATCAGAATTCAGTCAGGTGATCAAACTGGACCTTTTAATGCACCACAGCTGAGGTCTGTAATGGATTCTAAATCTTGCTTGAGGCAGTGTTTTAAACACAAAAGAAAAAAGGAGGAAATCTAAGAAAACAAAAAAGGGCCTGGGACAGAGCCCTGAGGGACGCCACCATTTCTTTCAACACACACTGAAGAAACATACGCATAAAGCTTCTAAATTCGCCATATGTTGGAGGAATGTAAAAAAACTGAAGGTCACAACAGCATAACATCTCATTATTTAAGTATGCTAAATAAAACATATGTTGCACGCATGTGGACGTCAATCCAGGTGAATGCTAAAGGGATCAGAGATTTAGAAATCGACCGATATATTGATTTACCAATATTTTTCCTGATATTTAAGCATTTTACCATAATCGGTTATCGGTTTTGTAATATCGGATTCACGATAAACGCCGTCATCTTGTGGGTGTTTTAAGAATTACAGACAGGATCGCCATTTTAGTGCGTCTGAGGGGAGACGAGACAAGAACAATGGAATGCATAGGTAAAGCACTTGCTTAGCTGTAATTAGTAAACTTTATTTAACATAACAGCCATTAATACACATATTAGATGTGTTACATAAATGCCTGATATGTAGCTAGTTTATGCAGGATCTAAGAAATAGACGAACTCACAGTCACTTAAGATAATCCGTCCTAATAAACACATAAATTTGTGTGAATTAAATAATATACAGCCATGAATGAGCAGATGTTGAAAATGAAAGCGCTGAATTTAATTCTCTCTGTTTTGTATGTGCTCATCATTACTCTCGTGAAGTCAGAGTCGGCTAAAACAATCCGTCAAGCCCTGTCCCAATAAAGACTTAACTTTGCCTGAATTAAATAATACAGCCATGAATGAGCGCATGTTGGAAATAACAGAGAGAATTAAATTAAGCGCTTTTGTGTAAATCTCGTGCAGTCGCTTTCATTTTGCTGTTCACTCACCGGGTTGATGCTCAGGAAATGTTCCAGCACAGCAACCGCATGTAACTTTTAACAAGATTCACTGTTTAAAACACCCTAAATTATATTACCATTTATTATATAACCATTATTTCGCTAATACACATCTTAAAATATATAAAACTCTATGGAAATTAATTATTATCTCTGCAAGCGATCGCAGTTTGAATATAGTTCTGTGTAAACAGCGCTTTGTCAGAATCTAGAACAAAATATAAGTGATTCTGATATAACATACCAGTTTAGAAATGCAATAAAATGCGATGTTTTGTTATATTTCAGTATTTCAGAGAATATTATTTATAGCTATTCTTCATTCTTTATATTAAACAGCTTATAAACCTACTAAAACGGTAGTTTAAAACGAAGTTGATATGACTCCTGTCCTTTATTTATTTTCTCCATTTGAAAACATTAGATATTCTACATTTGTTTTGCTTAGTGTTGCAGCTGATGCATTTTATAAATAAACAGTTTTTATTGTTATCATATGAAGATTAAGGAGGAAAAATCAAAGTGAAGTATGGACTTACTTCACTCAGTCATTTATTTACTTTATAACAGTAAATAAATATCGGTTCTGCATATCGGTTATCGGGCACATAAACATGGAAATAATCAGTATTGGTTATATAAAAAATCAATATCGGTCGATCACTATAGAGAATGCTTGAAAAATGTGTGGTACACGTCAAATTTCTGTTTAAACAAGCCTGGAGATAGTTCTATCACTTCATTACATAAATTGTGTGCACTTATCCACAGCACAACGGCCCTTTTATGTTTACAAAATTAATCAATATTGCCATGTAGCAAATCATACATGGCATTGGAGAGAAGACAGAAAAATGAGGAAGGGAAGGAAGCAGTCCTTATGCTGTACACACGCACACAGCATGGTTTTGTACCCTGCAGTGTGGCCACTGAGTCACTCATATACACACTATGATCACTGTAAGATATGGTTTGATTTGTGGCCACACACCAAGATGACAGCGAGCAAAGACAGCACCCAGCCAAGAAAATAAGAGACAGGGCCAGCTGCTAGACAGGCGTACACACATACACACACAATGATAGTCATCAAAACAAGATATGATCTTCACAAAGTCGCATAATGCCTTACGGACACACATACAACATACCTTGGCGGCACTTTTCAGCTGATACATGGACGGATCGTCTGCCGCCTTGCCCGCGGCACATTTAGTGGCACTAATCAGCTCAGCCAAAGCTTTAGCGACGTCTCTGACTGCATTTATCAGTACAACCTGAAAGAGACAGAGAGAAGGTTTTATCACAACCACCTTTCGTCATGATATGCCACACTGGCTTAATGCATCGCACTCCTCCAGGGGTGCAGTTCTTTAACCACCTGTTTAATACCATATAATACATTATGATTTATTAATCCTCAGTGGCTAAATTAGATTTCATGATACATGCCATTGGCTGTTAGAGTGAGTCAGAGAGTGTCTGCACCCAAACGTCGAGACATTTGAGAGGAGAGCTAATGATATTCTCATTACACTGAGTCAGGGTGTGAAAAAGGATAAATATAGTCTAGGATAAAAATATAGGAGCAGACAGAATTAGACCAAATGGCTGCTGAAATTCATGTGGTGAAAAAGACAGATATGAAGATGCACCTGTGTCTCGGGGTCCTCGGAGCCCATGCTCGCAGCGCCCAGTTTGACCACGTCAGTGAGCTGTGTGATGGTTTTGGCAGAGGACTGGGCCGCCTGGGCTAGTTTGTCCTGGCTCGATGCAGCACCAGAAACAAGCAGCTTGGTGTCCTCCACCAAAGCTTTGGCGGTTTTCAATATGTTCTCTCTGAAGTGTGCAGAAACAAATACGCGTCAGATAGCACAACAGTCACCCAAGTTTATGAAAAACATTAATGTTTTATTAGGCTTCACCTATGGTCTGCGAAAGACTCTTCGTTCTCCGCGTTGAGCGTGCCGGCGGAGGCGAACATGATGGTGGTGTCTAGATCAGCGATGATGCCGGACACAGAACTGGCTGCCGTTATGCAGGCCTGAGTTCCTTTATTACCGGCCTGCAGAGCTGACAACACCATGGACACCTGCAGGAGAGAGTGAATCACACTTCATTATAAACTCCATAGGCAGAGTTGGGAGGCTTTCCAAGCCTGTAGCACATTTAATGGGTGCTAATAATAAAATAAATGTAATTTATTTTATATTAAATGTATTGAAATTAAACTGATAGATTTATTCACTAATAATAATAATAGTAATAATGTAATATTTTAATAATAATACAATAATACTTTATTATTATTACTATTCATATGTTGTCAGGTTTTGAATGTTATGTACTAAATTGTTTCTAAATACATATAGTATATTGTACTGTAATTATAAAAAAATATTTTAAAAGGTTGTTTAATATAATTACATAATTTAAATAAATAGATTATATAAATAGATAACAATACTTAGATTATATAAATAGATGGCATTTAAACATTATACAAACATAATATTTCATAATATTTTAAAATAATATTCTTATATTACAATAGTATTTGTAATAATAATAATAATAATAGTAATAATAATAATAATAATAATAATAATAGTTGGTATTATTATTATTATAAACAATAATAGCAATATATTTATATATTTTTATAATAATAACAACATCATTTAATAATAATAATAATATTAATACTAAAAATAATATAATATTTGCACATAATATCATATTTTTAATTATTATTAATATTAATAATATTTTGTAAGGTTTTGATCGTTATGTACTTTAAACTGTTCAATTATAAATACATATAGTATACTGTACTGTAATTATAAATAATTATAATTATATTAAAACAAAAGGTTGTTCATATAATTACATAATTTAAATAAATAGATCATATTAAATAGATAATATTTAAATTATATAAACAGATGATAATAATATTTAATATTTTTAATAACAAATAACAATAATAAAAAAAATGTGTAATATATTGTAATTCTAATTACAATTTAAATAGTTTAGTTAGAAATTCATACATTTATAAACAATGATTTTAGAATGATATTATATTAGAATTACATAATTTAAAGAAATAGTTAAATAATATAATATAATTACATTGAGGAAACAACAATAATAATTTTATATTTTGTTTGATATAATTATGCAATTTAAATATCTGAATTAGAAATACATATGCATTTCTAATTATTATTTAAATTATGTAATTATAATACAATTTTATAACATTTTGTTTAATATATTATAATAATATTATAAATATATAATATGTATATATAATTTTATAATAATATAGTAATATAACATATAAAATACATAATATATAAAATATGATGTACTTCCAATTATTATTTAAATTATGTAATTATAATATACTAAACAAAATGTCAAAATGATTAGTGTTATTTGTTAATAAATATTATATATTATATTATATATTATTACCATTTAAAGTATGTAACTATTAAATATCCTTTTGAGAACTTGTTTATTATTATAATACAATACAATATAATATGCATTTCTATTTGTTTAATAAATAAATATAATATAAGGGCTTCAGAAGGATGTTTAATATAATTCCATAATTTATAGTTTAATTACATGCATACATACAATAATGGTATTGTTATTTGTTAATAAATATATATTACATTAAACTATTTATTAAAAAATATGTAACATATTAAATCTCCTTTTAAACTTATTTATTATAATACAATACAATATTTCTAATTAAATTATTTTAATCGTATAATCATTATATTTTAAGAAATTATAATTTTTAAAAGGTTGTTTAATATATTATAATTTTGAAAAAAGTTTACATTACACAAAAACACGTAATCTAGTCTAACGTAAAAAAAAAAACTACAATAAACAAATTAAATTAAATAAAAAAAAAATAATGTTTCAACAATCTACAATAGACGCAATATAAACTAGTCTTAGATCTGTATAAACACAACTGCTTCTACCATCAACATCAGATAGACACAAATACTGAGTGATAGCCTCTGACAAGCAACTGAAAGAAAGATGGACAAGTCCATTAAAGCGAGAGTATTACACTAACACTTTCATAGAGAGAGAGTGAGAGAGACAGAGACATCTAGAGACGATGGAGTTTTCTTCACGAGTAGATGAAGAGCCATAGGGGAGGCATTCGAATGCAACCATCTCCATTCACATTTAATACAGAAACAATTGCAGGCAGAGCTAAGGTTTGAACTGAACGAGGCCTTGTGGGGGACGTGGACACATTTAACAGAGCTCATTTAAAGCAGCGAGGGGTCACAGCACCACCACAGCGGGACAGACTGACTCCAGCTACTGAGATGTAATCAAAGACAATATGACACACTGTCATCTGCTCTATACAATCTCAATTGGGTTTCCGGCTTCCATTCCCACAATGGTAGAAAAACAGCTGGAACATATAGAATGAAAAGTGTAATCACTGAAATAAGCAGGTGACTCTCATTGTGCCTGTCTATGTTGGGAGTGTTGCTAGGGCGTTGCAATGTGGTTACTATGGTGTTGTCAGTGGTTCTGTGGCTATTGCTATGTGCTTGATATGCTGTAGCTAGTTTAGTTGAAAGGGCGTTGCATTGTAATTACTAGGCCGCTGTGGAGGGTAGCAAGCGTGTTGTTATGCCATTGCTAGGGTGTTGTGGGGTGGTTGAACGGGTGTTGCTATGCTTGTCAGGACTCCGCAGGCTTTGTATGTCTGTTTGTGTTTATGGTTGTCGTGCGTCTGGTGGCTTTTGTTTTGTTTGCCATGTGTTCCTTTGTTTGTCATGTCTTGGCCCCGCCCCCTCATTTCATTTTAGTCTATTTGCCTCACCTGTCGTTGCTTGTTATCCTGCTCATTGATTGCTCTACTTTTTCCTTTTGTGTGTATTGTTCTGTGTCAGATTGCTGTTTGCTCTTGAGCGCTCAGCATTAAGTAGTTTTTTCTCTAAGTTTGTCTAGTTTGGGTTTTTTTTCCTGTTTGCTCCAGGATTCTCTGCCTGTCCTGTCCTCCTTCTCTGTCAACCCCTTGCCAGGCTTCATCTATCCAATTTGTGCTCCTGGCTAGCCTGGGATACTGAGGTTTCGTCTTCAGATCTGGACCTTTTGGATTTCTCATTTGGATCTCCCTCCTACCTGACTCTGGCCTTCCAAGCCCGTGCACCTGTTTGTTCCTGAAAATTTCATCTTGTTACCTCTGCCACTGTGAGGGTTGCAATGGCCTGGTCTACTTCTCTCATTTTCTGGTACTGACAGCCCAACTGATTTTGAACTCTGCCTGTCCTGACTTCAGCAGCCTGCACCTATGTGGTTTTGCCTCCAAGATTCTCCTGCCATTCTGTGACTGTTGCTTGGCTGAGGATTAATTTTTTTGACTGTTTTGGGCTGTTTTTTGCTAAGTTTGCTTTTTTCAAATAAACTCATAACCTCCACCTGCATTTGGGTTCCCTCTCTGTTACTGCCCGTGACAATGCTATTACTAATGTGTCGTCATTAATCTGAAGGGTGTTGCTATGCTATTTGAGTGTTGTTGGTAGTTGCCAGTGTGTTGATAGGGTGTCGTGGGTAGTCGACAAAGTGTTGCGGGTGTTTGCTTGGGTGTTGTTATGCTACTACTAAGGTGTTGTCAGTAAACAATCAGATGTTGCTATGCTATTTTAGGGTGTTGTTGGTGGTTGCCAATGTGTTGCTGGGGTGTTGTGGGTAATCGACAGGGTGATGCCATTTTATTGCTTGAGTGATATGGGTGGTTGCACGGGTGTTGCTATGCTATTACTAAGGTGTCGTCAGTAATCAATAAGGTGTTGCTATGCCATTTTTTAAGATGTTGTTGGTGGTTGTCAGTGTGTTGCTAGGATGTTGTGGGTAGTTGACGGTGTTGAGGGGGTTTGCATGCTGTTATGCTATTACTAAGGTGTTGTCAGTAATCAGGGTGTTGCTATGCTATTTTTTTTAAAGGGGTCATCGGATGCTAAGTTCACTTTTACATGTTGTTTGAACATTAATGTGTGTTGGCAGTGTATGTACAAATCTACCCTATAATGATAAAAATCCATGCAGTGGTTTTTAATTAATCTGTAAAAATAATATCCCCTTTTTCAAATCGAGCCGATCTCAGATGCCTGTCGGTGTGCCGTCACACCCACAGAGGCCGCTCCCATGATAGTTGATTGACATGAGCTCTTACCTCAGACCAGCTATAACAGTCCAGTAACAGTAACGAAGCAGGGATGTAAATTAGACAAGAATATCTCAGATTGAACAATTGAGGTGTTGTGTTGCTGGATGTAATAATGAACGTAGTGGTTGTCACTTACTCCTGACATCTGAGCCGCTGAAGATGCAGTGAATTACATTTGTTTGTGAATGGAATGCGCCTCCCGATTTACATATATCCGCCAATGTTCACGCGAATCATTCATGATCCAGCTTCACTTACAGCAGAAGTGTGTATAAGCATTTTTTTATGAATCTTTGCGATCGCCTTTCCTTATAACGTGGTAGTTAGGAAGTTTAGCAGCTAAACGCGGCTAAAGTAAACAAGATCGTCATTCCACAGAGAGAAGAGAGGGGCGGGGTGAGCAGAGCTCATTTGCATTTAAAGGAACAACCCCTCAGAATGAGATGATTTTTGCAGAGCTCATTTTGGCAAGGTAAAAAGGGTGTTGTTTTACAAAACCATTGAGAATTTTTAATCAAAGTATATTAGAGACTTTTCATTAAGACCCTAAAGAATCATATCAACTTGTGGAAAATGGGCATCCGATGACCCCTTTAAGGAGTTGGTTATCAGTGTCACTAGGGTGTCATTGGTGGTTATCAGTGTGTCGTGGGTAGTCGAACAGGTGTTGAGGGGGTTTGCATGCTGTTATGCTATTACTAAGGTGTTGTCAGTAATCAGGGTGCTGGTATGCTATTTTTTTAAGGTGTTGTTGGTGGTTATCAGTGTGTTGCTAGGGTGTCATGGATAGTCGAATGGGTGTTGAGGGGTTTATGCTATAACTAAAGTGTTGTCAGTAATCAGGGTGTTGCCAGGGTGTCGTGGTGGTTGAACATGTGTTGAGGGGGTTTGCACGCTGTTATGCTATTACTAAGGTGTCGTCAGTAACCAGGGTGTTGCTATCCTAGTTTTAGGATGTTGTTGGTGGTTATTAGTATTTTGCTAGGGTGTCATGGGTGATTGACTGGGTGATTGACAGGGTGTTGAGGGGGGTTGCACGCTGTCGTTAATCAGTAATCAGGGTATTGCTAGGGTGTTGTGGGTAGTCGATCGGGTGTTGAGGGGATTGCTCGCTGTTATGCTGTTACAAAGGTGTCGTCAGTAATCAGGGTTTTGCTATGCTAGTTTTTAGGGTGTTGTTGGTGGTTTCCAGTGTGTTGCTGTGGTTTCGAGGGTGGTCGAGAGGGTGTTGCTATGCTATGTTTTTAGGGTGTTTTTGGTGATTGCTAGTGTGTTGTGGGTAGTCACAGGGTGTTGCGGAGAGTTGCATAGATGTTGTTATGCTATTACTAAGGTGTTGTCAATAATCAACAGGGTGTTACTATGCTATTTTTTAAAGTTTTGCTGGTGGTAGCCAGTGTGTTGCTAGGGTGTTTTGAGTGGTTGAACAGGTGTTGCTATGCTGTTGTGGCTGCATGGCCATTGCTAGGGTGTTATGGGTGGGTGCTAGGTGAATTTGTTTTTGGTGGTTGTCAATGAGTTGCTAGGGTGTCGTGGGTAATGTTTTACTAGGGTGTCGTGGATAGTCAGCAGGGTTTTGCGGGTGTTGTCATGCTATTACTAAGGTGTCATCAGTAATCAATAGGGTGTTGCTATGATATTTTTAGGGTGTTGTTAGCAGTTGAAAATGTGTTGCTAGGGTGTCGTGACAGTTGACAGGGTGCAATGTTACTGCTAGGGTGTTGTGGGTGGTTGCATAGGTGTTTCTATGCTAATACTAAGAGGTTTTGTCAATAATCAACTGGGTTATTGCTATGCTAGTTTTAGGGTGTTTTTTGTGGTTGCCAATATGTTGCTAGGGTGTTGTGGGTAGTTGACACGGTGTTGCTATGTTATTGTTAAAGTGTTGCGGGTGGTTGCATGGGTGTTGATATGCAATTACTAAGGTGTTGTCAGTAATCAACAGGGTGTTGTTGGTGGTTGCAAATGTGTTGCTAGGGTGTTGTGGGTAGGTGACAGGGTGTTGCTTTGTTATTGGTAGTGTGTTGTGGTTGGTAGCATTCCCCTCTAAACTCCCTATGATATTCTGGCCACTACGCCAGACTTTAGTCCCTCCTTCAATATAAGTTTTAATATAACTTTTGTCGTTCACAATGTGAATATGAGCCTTAGCATAACTCTAAATAAATCAGCTGTATTTTAAAAGTGTACTCAGAAGAATTTTCTAACACGATGAAAAGCTGAAAGAAACAAAGTAACGCAGCAAGCGCACAGAAGAAACAGCTTCCCACAATCCTGAGTGATCCTACCTTCTCAGTGACGGCTCGGGCATACTCAATCAGCTCTCTCTTGGTGAAACTGTCCGTCGGGCTCATCTGCAGGGCTCCGGCCTTCTGGACCAGATAGATGCAGCCGTGACCCAACTCTTGCACCCGAGTCTTGATCTGAGATCCCACCTGGAAAAACAGCCAAGATATCAAGTCTAAGACAGAGCTGGCATCCCAGTCAGACTGAATCTGAGTCTAAATCTGAATGTAATCGTGCTCTGCGACTGCTCTAAAAGCCACTGCCTCCGTTCAACAAAGCTCTATCCAATAATTAAGAAGTGATTGTGACGGCCTTTGAGGGGGCCCGACAGCACTGTATGTTCATTACCTGACACACAGATCCATGGGTGGGCGGCTCTTCATTATGAATATCACAACGGGCTTTTAAGGCTTGTGGGGGTGCACGGTTGCTATGGTAACGGCCGCTTATGTAAAAACGCTAGTGAAGAGAGAGCTGGTGACTACCGTGTCCACGTGTCGGCTTCCTTTTTTCAAATGTGGAGAGAGCAAAGGTGTGAAATGTGTTGGCTGGTGTTCGCACCTTCGTTCACAGGCTTAACACCATGCAAAATGGAAGTATAAGGTTTGCTGTATGACACTGACCAAGTTGCATGTGTTTGCACTAAATAAGAAGGTGTGAATGATTATATTTGTATTATATTTGAGTGGTTATGGTAATTGTGAGTAAATAATGACTACGGTTTTTAGGGAATGTCTACAGTTGAGGTCAAAAGTTTACATACACTTTGCAGAATCTGCAAAATGTTATTTTACCAAAATATGAGGGATTATACAAAATGCATGTTATTTTTATGTAGCACTGACCTGAATAAGACATTTCACATAAAATACATTTACATATAGTCCACAAGACTATAATATTTGAATTCATAAAAACGACCCTGTTCAAAAGTTTACATACGCTTGATACTTAATACTGTATTTTTACCTAAATGATCCACAGCTGTGTTTTTTTGTTCAATGATAGTTGTTCATGAGTCCCTTGTTTGTCCTGAACAGTTACACTGCCTGCTGTTCAGAAAAAATCTTTCAGATGCCAGCATTTTTGTGTATTTGAACCCTTTCCAACAATGTCTGTATGATTTTGACTCATATGCAACTATTACAGAAGGTTCAAATGCTCACTGATGCTCCAGAAGGAAAAACGATGCATTAAAAGCCAGGGGGTGAAAACATTTGAACAGAATGAAGATGTGGACATTTTTCTTATTTTGCCTAAACATCATATTTTTTTCATTTAGAACTGCCCTTCAGAAGCTACAGAAGATTCTTACATGTTTCCTAGAAGACAAAATAAGTAAAATTTACCCTGATCTTTAAATTCAAAAAGTTTTCACCCCTCGGTCTTAAAGGGGTCATCGGTCATTCACTTTTTCATGTTGTTTGAACATTAATGTGTGTTGGCAGTGTATGTACAAATCTACCCTATAATGATAAAAATCCATGCAGTGGTTTTTAATTAATCTGTAAAAATAATATCCCCTTTTTCAAATCGAGCCGTTCTCAGATGCCTGTCGGTGTGCCGTCACACCCACAGAGGCCGCTCCCACAATAGTTGATTGACATGAGCATCTTACCTCAGAACAGCTGTCACAGTCCGACCTCCATTGTTTGGATGCCAGAGCAGGGATGTAAGTAAGACAAGAATATCTCCAATTGAGCGATTGAGGTGTTGTGTTGCTGGATGTAATAATGAACATAGTGGTCGTTTTTTAACCAAAGTATACTACAGACTTTTCATTAAGACCCTAAAGAATCATATCAACTTGTGGAAAATAGGCATCCGATGACCCCTTTAATGCATTGTTTTTCCTTCTGAAGCATGAAGGATTTTTCTGAAGAACAGCAGGCAGTTTAACTGTTCAAGACCAACAAGAGACTCATGAACAACTATCACTAAACAAATAAACAGCTGTGGATCACTCAGGTAACAACACAGTACTAAGAATCAAGTGTATGCAAACTTTGCAAATGTCTTTTATGTGAAATATCTTAAACAGGTCAGTACTAAATAAAAAAAAAATGAAATGCATTTTGTATAATTCCTCTTATTTTTGCAGATTCCGCTAGGTTTATGTAAAATATTGACCTCAACTGTATTCCTCACACAAATCTATCAAATGTCTTCAGAAGACATGCAATACAGTAAACAAGTGCCATTAAGATGGCTTGAATGTTTTTTTCAAAGTAAAAAGCAAAATACAGGTGAGATCTGAGAGTAAATAACGACCAAGTTTATCAGTAAATAATGACTTAATGTCCTGTCATAACAAAAGTATATAAACAAATTTTGTTTTGTACTATGTTGGTCAAAAAGTTATTTTATTTTTTTCCTTGTAGTTCATCTACACTTATTTTCATATATATTTAATAATACTAATACTATAATTATAATAACTCCACCCTGCATCATATTTACTAAATTAAATCAAATACTTGTTTCTTATTAATTTTAAGGTGCTGATTCCAAAAATAGTGTCTGTTTTGCTGTAGTATGTCACAGTTTTGCACAAAATATGAATTTCTGTCAGCATTACAGCCTGTTGCACTTCTAGCGTCCCGAGTTTGAGTCCCGCTCTCTCTTCTCCTGTCAACATACTGTCCTATCATAAATACAAAAATGCCAAAAAATTAGTCCTTAAAAAGAGAGATGCATTTTGTAGCTTTTTTGCTTTCAACAACTACTTGTAAGGCAGTCTAGCTTGAAATCTTGTATTATCCCTTCAACACCAGAAAAACTGCCACAAAGACATGATTCATATCTTCCTTTGAGCCAGGTTACAACTATTTTTCAAATCTCAGCTAATTTTCACATGTACGTAAGTCAATATTTTATGCCAGATTGCTGCGTTTTCCACTCTTTCGCAGATTGTCAGTTAAATTACACATTTTGAATACCTCTTTTTGTCATTAAAAATAAATCTTTTGAAACAGCTTTTTTGATAGATGAAAAATCCTTCATTCTTACTTTGTATGTAAGTGAAAGTTTTTATTAATATTTCTGAACTCAGTATCATTAAATTGGGTAACATTATGCCTTTCTTTTGCAAATCAGCAAATCCTTTTTGCAAGATTCATGGCTGTGTAATAATAATAGTGCAAACTAAATTTTAGGGTGTTTTTTCAGAGATCAAGAGTATCAAAAAGAGCATTCTGGACTTCTAAAGTTTTTGTTTTTCACAGAAGAAAACCGTAAGAGCCTAACTGAGCTAATTCAGATTCATTTTTTAGTGATCTGTGTCCTTTAAGTCTAGAGTTTATGTGAGGCCATCTGCGTGTCCATTAGTGTGTCTGTAAATGTGCATTTCTCAGATCATTGCTCTGGTGGGGGTAGAGACACACTTGCTGGACTGATCCTCACCTCCTCTGGCTCAGCAGTGGCAGCTGCCAGACGGCCTTGTTGTGCCAGCTGGCTGTAATCCACCGTCACCTGAGACGCCAGTCCCCCCAGCTCCTCCGGACATGTCACCGACTTCGTCATCTACGGTCACATAACACAAGTATAAGCTGTGATACGATGACTAAAAGATACAAGAGGATGTTGAAGTATTTTGAGTGAGCATCCTCACCATTTCCTGTGCAGTAATGGCGATGGCTTTTGAAAACTTCACCATGGTGGTCTGGTAATCCACAAAAGTGCCGTCGGGCTCCGGCGGCGTTCCTTCATCCATCTGTGAAGTAAAGAGACCCGGATAACAGTGATGTAATGCTGGATCCAGGCCTAATACAAATTACCGTCTTCGCGTGGTTCATGTGCGCGACGCTGCGATCATTCCCGCAGAAAATGATCGGAGTGCAGATATTCAGTTGGCTGCCATTGTCTTCCACCGTGAGTCATGACAGTATAATGAAAGATTGCGTGCATCCAGAGCAGATAAATGGAGATGTTGTGCCAATTCAGTCTAATAATGAGATACAGAGGCAGCTGTAGTATCTGTGACACATTTACATATGAGAGTGCCAGATAGATATGACTTCTACAGATGTCTAAAAAAAGATTATATGTATTGTGAATTTTATATATATATATATATATATATACTGTGCAAAAGTCTTAGGCCACTAGTATTCATCAGCTAAAAAATGGTTTAAAATCAGTTAAAGTCTGTCTTTTGCTGTAGTGTGTCAGTAGAAAATATCAGATTACATTTCCAAACATTCATTTTGCCATTAATTGTAATAATCCAGTGAGATTTTTGTTTGCACAAGGAGTCTGACAACAGCGAGTGCTCTGCACAGAGATCTGATCTCATCATCATCCAGTCTGTCTGGAATGACATGGAGAAACAGAACAAACTCAGACAGACTAAATCCAGAAGAACTGTGACAAAGTCTCCAGGATGCTTCAAGAAACCTACCTGCAAAGCTGCAGCACTGTTAAAAGTTTTAGGCACTTGTGTAAAAATGCTGTAAAATTAGGATGCTGTCATAAATAGTTTTTCTTTATCAATTACCTTCTATTAACTAAATGAAATCAACATTTGGTGCGACCATTCTTTGCGTTTACAGCAGCTTTTGTCCTAGGTGCACTTGCGCAAAATTTTTCAGGTAGCTTTGCAGGTAGGTCTCTTGAAGCATCTTGGAGACGTTGCTACAGTTCTTCTGGATTTATTCTGCTTCAGTTTGTTCTGTGTCTTCATGTCATTCCAGAGACAGACTGGATGATGATGAGATCAGATCAGTGTGGAGCACTGGCTGTTGTCAGACTCCTTGTGCAAACAAAAATCTCACTAGATTATTACAATTAATGGCAAACAGAATGTTTGGAAATGTAAACCGATATTTTTTACTGACACACTACAGCAAAAGATAGAAATAACTTACTTTAAACCATTTTTTAGCTGGTGAAAATACTAGTGGCCTAAAACTTTTGCACAGTACTGTATATATATATATATATATATATATATACTTAAATTTACCCAATTACTTTAATATTAATCAATATTTTAAACTGTTGCCAATAACAGTAGACTGTTTAAAATTGTATCTAAATTATACATGTAAAACAGAAGCTCACAGCATTGCAATATTATGACAAAAATCATTATTGTAGATTATTGCTCTTTATATTGTAATAATGATCATTAATGACATAGGAAACAATATAAACTGTTTCTGGCACATCACATTCTGGCTTCATAGACAAACATGTCGGTCCATGACGTTAGCCATTATGCAAAAACTCCTGTTATAATAATTAATTGTGCAGGGGCATTTTTTGCCCCTTTGTCTTGAATTTATGGGGCATTTTTGTTCATTTTGGTGGCATTTTTGCCACAAGCTCTTGTTAATTTCCGACCCTGATATATATACACTACCAGTCAAAAGTTTTTGAACAGCAAGATTTTTAATGTTTGTTTTTTTTTTTAAGGCAGTCTCTTCTGCTTACCAAGCCTGCACTTATTTATTCCAAAATACAGCAAAAACAGTACAATTTTGAAATATTTTTACTATTTAAAATAACTGTTTTCTGTCTGAATATATTTCAAAATATAATTTATTCCTGTGATTTCAAAGCTGAATTTTTGGCATCATTACTCCAGTCTTCAGTGTCACATGATCCTTTAGAAATCATTCTAATATGCTGATTTGCTGCCCCAAAAAACATTTATGACTATAATTATTATTATTATGTTGAAAACAGCTGAGTAGATTTTTTTTTCAGGTTTCTTTGATGAATAGAAAGTTCAGAGAAACAGAATTTATCTGAAATAGAAATATTTTGTAACATCATAGATGTCTTTTTCATGACTTTTGATCAATTTACAGTATCCTTGCTAAATAAAAATATTAGTAAATATTATTTTTTAATACTACAAAAGCTTATTTTAGATAAATGATGATCTTTGGATCTTTCTATTCATCAAAGAATCCTAAAAAAAAAAAAAAAAAAACTCAACTCAACTGTTTTAAACATTGATATTAATAATAACAAAAATGTTTCTAATGTTTCAAATCATCATATTAGAATGATTTCTGAAGAATTATGTGACATTATGTGGAATTTGATCACAGGAATAAATTATATTTTAAAATATATTCAAATAGAAAGCAGTTATTTTAAATAGTAAAAATATTTCACAATATTACTGCCTTTGCTGTATTTTGGATCAAATAAACGCAGGCTTAGTGAGCAAAAGAGACTTCTTTAAAACAAGTAAAAATCTTCAAAAGCATTTATTTATTTTATTATTTTTAATATTTTTTAATAATTAATCATTTATAAGAATAATTTATTATTTAATTTTTAGAAATTATATGTTTAGTAGTAATTAATCAACATATATTACATTATATGAGAAACCTTTTATTTTAATTTATTTTTTTTATTGTATTTTAATTGTAAATAAATAAATAAATATTTATTTTACTGTTTTGGTCAAATAGCTCTTTTATTATTAATATATAGGCCTACTTATTTATATAAATTAATATGTAATAATAATTTCATACACACTTTCATATAATAATACTAATACTAATAATAAAAATAATAATAATAATTACTATTTTTATTGAGTTATTTTTATAGGGATAATTAGTATAGTGAATAACATTACTGGTTTAAAGATAAAAACGTTAATATAAATATCATATGTAATGTCAATTAAACAGTTTTTATAGCCATTACAAAACATTTGAATATGACTGATCAAATACGAATGTGAATGAGTTTATGTTTTTGTATTTAAATGGTTATGATATACACATGCAGTTGACATAATATATTATATATAGACAATGTTCTATTTTCTTTGTACAGCTAATTTTATTTTAATTATAATAATAACAATTACAAAAGTCAATAATAATCATCATCATCTTATAGGAATTATTGGAATTAATAGGTGAAAAAAAAAAAAAAACTAGTTAAACAGTTTACTGGCCTTAGGATATTAGCTGATCTCGTAATATTAGCAATGGATTTGCAAAAAGAGTCATCCAGTAATTTTCAATATAGAGTAACTAACCCGTCCGATAGACTCAGCAATGGACTCCACCATGCCGCCCACCATCCCACCCTCACTGGCTGCCTCATTTAATGTCACCATGATGTCATCAACTGCTTCCTTCATCAGCTGGGCCGCCTCAGCTATCGCATCATGGGTGTGGGTCGCCTGCAATAACAAAAAACTTAGTGGCTGATGGGATAAAGATGGCCAACACAGGCCCATTAGCACCACTTCATCAACATACACATAATAAAAGTCTATTGTTTCCAGCCAGAAGCTCTGGGAATGCGCCATCAGATGCTACAGGTTGCAAATCTGCAGGTGGT
Source organism: Labeo catla (assembly GCA_012976165.1). NCBI lineage: Eukaryota > Metazoa > Chordata > Actinopteri > Cypriniformes > Cyprinidae > Labeo > Labeo catla. The sequence continues at coordinate 45,633 of VONZ01001467.1, read as the reverse complement.
TTCAGAACATGAAGCTTTTTTCATAAAAACGCCCCCATGTGTTTTGTTGTTATTTCCACATGTGTAATACCTTAGGGTTTCCCCCGCCCTCCTTGGCAGCGTAGAGCATCTGTAGAGCAGACTCAAACAGTGTCTTGGTTTGATCCAAGATGTTCATCTGCTGCTGGTGGTCGGCATGTTTAGACGCCAGTCCCACCGACGCCACAATTACTGGCTCAAAGTAACTCGCTAACTGAGTCACCTGGGGGGGAAAAAAAAAACGTGTCAAGACTATCTGGCATTCAAACATACAGTTTCCTGTATATGTTTCAGGCAAGAGTGATGTATAGAGGGAACTGATACAACTTTATTTTCCAGCTATTTTTTCAACTGACAAGCCGACAAACACTTCAGACAGGAGGCATCAATCTTGCTCCAAACAAACAAAGCTGGATTTAATTAAAACAGGTTTAAGGTATTTTTAGACATCCAGTCACAATGTGATCAATTCATGATGTTTATTTGAGTGGCACACAGAGAAGACGTAATATACTGAAGCATGAAGGAGGACAAGGTTGTTGATCCAGGAACATTTCGTACTTGTGTACAGCATTTGGACACTCAAGGATTCGCTACAGCGGTAACATATTTGCTCTTCTATGTTTGATGTCTCCGTTACCTTGTGTCCGAGCTGAGCCGCTTCTCCTCGCGCTGCAGTGGAGATGGGGTCAATGAGGTGGCCGATCTCCTGCACGGCGGACGTCAGCTGCTCCTGTAAAGCCTAATGTGGGCAGAGTCACATTAGCATTACCTCAAACACTGATGCTACTATTTATAATACTAGCACTAAGGTTAAAGTGGGTATATAATATGAAAAAAAAAATCAATTCGCTCTTTTGAAATCAAAGTGTGACCTTTATCAAAAGACCCAAGCTTCAAAAAAATGATTCAACAATCATCCCAGTAACTATTAACATTAATAGCCAGTTTTCCACAACTTGGTATTCTGTACCACCTTCTGTATTGGTCCCATTTTAGGGGCCAATTCTCACTATTAACTAGTTGCTTATTAGTATGCATATTAATAGCATATTGGCTGTTCATTAGTACTTATAAAGCACATATTAATGTCTTATTTTGCCAGACTATATTTTAGATGCCTTAGACTTACCCCATACCAAAACTTAACAACTACTTTAACTATTACAGGCACACATGTAAGTCTTCGCTGCTAGAGGGAGCATATTCAAAACAAACAATGAAACAAAGGCGTAGTTTGATGATTGCAGTGATTGCTAATAATGGACGAGTGTGATAAACAGAGCTTTTTTTATGCCACAGTCGAGCGCTTCCGCTCCTTCTGGTCAGAAAAGCAGCTTTGTTTTATCACAATAGACATATTTGAGTGTGTTAAAAGTTCTGTTATAATGCTACTCTGTGCGTTCTACACTGTTCTAGTGGTTTTGGATATTTTAATAAATAAATCTTAAATATTGTGTCTTTAATAAACCAAAAATTAGGAGTTTATTGAAGAAAAAAACAGAGCTAATAATTAGTTAACAGTTAGAACTGGTCCCTAAACTGTGACCCTTAAAGGTACAGTGTCAAATTTTAAACTTTTAAAGGTACAAATAACCTTGATTCTGAGGGTGAAACTATATTAAAATGTATAAAAACTATATTAAAAAGAAAAACAATAATACAATGTCACCAATAATGTTTTTTTTTGTTACAAACTAAAACAATCATTAATTTCCAAAAGGCATTTTGATACAAATCTAAAAAGGTTGTCACTATTGAAACTATTAAAAATCATTTTTGTTAACTGAAATAAAGATGAAATAAAATAATAATATTAGATGAAAAAATTAACAAAATGTAAATTTTAAAATTAAATGTAAAAATAAAAAAATTAAATTTAAATAAAATAAAATAACTAATAAAAACAACAAAAGCACATAAAATTAATAAAACGCAAACTAAAGTTAAAACTGTAAATATAAAAATAAACATACTTCAAATTATTAATATTATGAAATTATACAAATAATTAAAAAATAACACTAAACCTGATGAACCTGAATCATTAGCATGAACACTGAGTAAAGTATTGATTTATTCATTCATTTGAAAAAAAGAAAAAAGAATTTACAACTTACAAATTGACAACTAAATAGATTTTTTAAATAATTTAATGTTTAAAATGTAGTTCAATGCAACAATAAAATAGTGCATTAATAACAAATGTTAAATGTTCATTAGCCACGTGTGAACTGTTCAATGCCATTTGAGATGACTTTTTTTAAATGTACAAAGAAAAGCAATTCATAGCATTTTTATAAATGCTATTTAAATGTTCCATTTCAAAATTATTAACAAAAAGTAAATATTATTAACATTACACACTCTGTTTTTAAGCAACATGAAATAAACATTTGTAAATGTCTATTTATTTGTTAAACTGAAATGTAGTTTATGTACCTACATTTTTTAATTGATAAATAAATACACTGATAATTTTGGTTACACTTTATTTTGAGGTGTCCTTGATACAGTGTAATTCTTAGCAATGCATATTACTAATAAATATTAAGCTTTGATATATTTACGGTAGGAACTTTACAAAATATCTTCATGGAACATGATCTTTACTTAATATCCTAATGACTTTTGGCATATAGGAAAAATGGATCATTTTGACCCATACAATGTATTGTTGGGTATTGCTACAAATACACCCGTGCTACTTACGAGTTTTGTGGTGCATGGTCAAGTATAACATTTTTAACAAGGACACCTAAAAATAAAGTGTTACCCATTTTATTAAGTAGCACTTAGTCCTCTATAGATTCATAACGCTTGGCTTCACAACACAAGCTGCTGCAGATATAACAGAAGTAACCCTGCACCAGAGCAACATTAATGAAATGTAATGTTACTGCACAGTGACGGCAGGTATTGAAACAGACAGGCGTTTTATTGGTTTACCTCCAGGGAGATGTCGTCTCTGCGGGGCAGACTCTGACCCACGGCGGCAAGGGACACCTGCTCGATGTCCCTGATGCTCTTGTTGATGCTGTCGATGGACTGGTCACACTCCCGCTGCCCAGGGGCCTTGTCCCTATGACAACAGAGGAGCCGATGTTGCTACAGGGTTGCCGTGGGGTGTTTTTCAGCTTAATTGAATTAGGTTTTTCAACTCGATCCGGATATTGTACATTACAGTATCATAAAACAGGAGAGTCAGTGCAGACGTGGGTGTTTTTGCTCACATACACACACACACACAGAGGTCTGGCTGAGCTCCAGTTCTGATTGGTTGATCTGGGAGGACAGTATGTGGAAGGCAGCCAGGTGGGCAGTGAGCCGAGCCGCTGTTCCTGCTACTGCTGAGAGCGTTACAGTTGAGAAGGCACAGTCACTGATCTCAGATCAGGACGTCCGTACACACTCTGTGCAGAAGCGTGGATGAGTGTCTGATCTGTGTCCAGTCTCCTCAAGCTACATCAATCACCCTCTGCACTCTCAGTGGAGAGAGAAACCCAGAAAGAGTCACTTACCGCAAAATACAACCCAGTGACAGCTGACATGGTCTGTTATTCAGCTATTACTTACAGAGAAAATCCTTCAAAAACAATCCTTCAGATAAAACAAACCTACTGTAAAACAACAGTTGGGTTCTGGGAAAAGAAATATCTTGAATGCTCATAAAACAAACAAAAAAAGTTGTACTTGCCAGTGTTTAATCTTTTGTGTTTAGTTGTTATTATTATTACTATTACATTTTTATGGATGCAGGATTTTTACAGCCAGTTCCATTTATCTGTATATTTAAGTTCTGTTTTCGTTGTTAAAGGTATAGTTCACCCAAAAATTAAAATTACCCTATGATTTACTCACCCTCAAGCCATCCAAGGCCACTTGTTTCATTCCAGAATGTATCTGTGGTTTTGAACAAGTTGGTTAGGTAAATAATTCAATGATTTAATTAGAAACACAGTCACTTGTTTTAATCCAGAATGTATCAGTGCTTTTGATCAAATCAGTTGAGTAAATGATTTAATGATTCACTCAAAAAAGACAGTCACTTGCTTCGTTCCTGAACGTATCAGTGATTTTGAACACATCGGTTGAGTAAACGATTCAATGATTCACCCAGACGGTCACTTGTTTCGTTCCTCAACGTTTTAGTGCTTTTGAACAAATTGGTTGAGTAAATGATTCACTCAGAAAGACAGTCACTTGTTTCGTCTCTGAACGTATCAGTGCTTTTGAATGGATTGGTTGAGTAAATGATTCAATGATTCACTCAAAAAGACAGTCACTTGTTTTGTTCCTGAACGTATCAGTAGTTTTGAACACTTCGAGTAAATGATTCACTCAGACGGTAACTTGTTTAGTTCCTGAACGTTTTAGTGCTTTTGAACAAATTGGTTGAGCAAATGATTTAATGATTTACTCAGAAAGACAGTCATTTGTTTTGTTCCTAAATGTATCAATGCTTTTGAACAAATCAGTTGAGTAAATGATTCAGTGATTCACTCAGACAGTAACTTGTTTAGTTCCTGAACGTTTTAGTGCTTTTGAACAAATTGGTTAAGCAAATGATTCAGTGATTTACTCAGATGGTCACTTGTTTTGTTCCTGAATGAATCAGTGCTTTTGAACAAATTGGCTGAATAAATGATTTAATGATTCACTCAGAAACACAGTCACTTGTTTCATTCCTAAATGTATCAGTGCTTTTGAATAAATCAGTTGAGTAAATAATTCGATGATTCACTCAAAGATGGTCATTTGATTCGTTCCTGAACGTATCAGTGCTTTTGAACAAATTGGTTGAGTAAATGATTCAATGATTCATTTAGAAAAACAGCCACTTGTTTCAATCCCAAACATATTAGTGCTTTTGAACAAATTGGCTGAGTAAATGATTCAGTGATTCACTCAGAAAGACAAGTCACTTGTTTCAGTCCTGAACATATTAGTGCATTTGAACAAATCAGTTGTAAGTGATTCAATGATTCACTCAGAAAGACAGACACTCGTTTAGTTCCTGAACGTATCAGTGCTTTTAAAAAAAAATGGTTAAGTCAATAAATTCAATACTTCCCTCAAAGGAGGTCACTTGTTTTGTTCCTGAATGAACCAGTGCTTTTGAACAAATCGGTTGAGTAAATGATTCAGTGATTCACTCAGGCAGTAACTCGTTTAGTTCCTGAACGTTTTAGTGCTTTTGAACAAATTGGTTAAGCAAATGATTCAGTGATTTACTCAGATTGTCACTTGTTTTGTTCCTGAATGAATCAGTGCTTTTGAACAAATTGGCTGAATAAATGATTTAATGATTCACTCAGAAACACAGTCACTTGTTTCGTTCCAAAATGTATCAGTGCTTTTGAATAAATCAGTTGAGTAAATGATTCAATGATTCACTCAAAGATGGTCACTTGATTAGTTTCTGAAAGTATCAGTGCTTTTGAACAAATTGGTTGAGCAAATGATTCAATGATTCATTTAGAAAAACAGCCACTTGTTTCAATCCTGAACATATTAGTGCTTTTGAACAAATTGGCTGAGTAAATGATTCAATGATTTACTCAGAAAGACAAGTCACTTGTTTCAATCCTGAACATATTAGTGCATTTGAACAAATCAGTTGAGTAAATGATTCAATGATTCACTCAGAAAGACAGACACTTGTTAAGTTCCTGAACGTATCAGTGCTTTTGAAAAAAGGTTGAGTCAATAAATTCAACGATTCACTCGAAGGAGGTCACTTGTTTTGTTCCTGAATGAATCAGTGCTTTTGAACAAATCGGTTGAGTAAATGATTCAATGATTTACTCAGAAAGACAAGTCACTTGTTTCTATCCTAAACATATCAGTGCGTTTGACCAAATCGGTTAAGTAAATGATACAATGGTTTACTCAAAGACGTTCACTTGTTTTGTTGCTTTTGAAGCGCTTTGATGCGTTTGTGTAAGAAAAAGCATTTATGTTAGAAAAATATCCATTTTTAAAATTTTATAAACCGTAATCTCTAGCTCAGTGGTTCTCAATCCTGGTCCTGGGGGCCCCCTGCTCTGCACATTTTGCATGTCTCCCTTATTTCACACACCTGATTGAGATCATCAACTCATTAGGAGATAGATCCATGAACTGAACTAATGAGCTGATGATCTCAATCAGGTGTGTTAAATAAGGGAGACATGCAAAATGTGCAGAGCAGGGGGCCCCCAGGACCAGGATTGAGAACCACTGCTCTAGCTTCTAACTATCGTATGTACATTCACGAAACAGTGTCATTAAAGCATTAAAGCTCCGGTGAGAATACCCTAGTCTCATAAGAACCAATTTTGTTTACAGCAAAAAAAAAAAACAGTCTCCTCTTGGCTTAAATCCAAATCCTTTACATTTTTCTTTACAAATCCAAATTTTGTATTTTTAATTTGTGACCGGTGGTTTGTTTTCCTCTTTCCACTGTGCTTGCGCATTTGTCACCGCATTCACCTATGTTCTACGTCATCCACTGGAACGTCTCTCTCTCTAGCGATTACACTTTTGAAATCTTAAATATACATATTTTTCTTACACAAACGCATCGATTCACTTCAGAAGGCCCCGGAGTTGTGTGGAGTACTTTTTATGATGGATGGATGCACTTTATTGGACTTCAATCTCTTAACACCTATTCACTTCCATTATAAAACTTGGAAAACCCAGGACATTTTTTAATATAACTCTGATTGTATTCGTCTGAAAGAAGAAAGTCATACACACCTAGGATGGCTTGAGGGTGAGTAAATCATGGTGTAATTAAAATTTTTGGGTGAACTATCCCTTTAACTGAATTTAAATGAGCACAGGTGAAATTGATATGTTAAATAATTATTGTGACAGTTTTATGTATTTATACATTAATTTGCTTAAGGGTTACTTTATTATATTTTACGTATAAATTTAATATATCTAATATAATCATTATTCTATATTCATTGGCTTTGTTTATAACACATCCCCTGGTTTTTCATTTCACTGCTTGCTGATGATATTACTTCCCCCTGGAGCCGTAATGAGGAGAACAGACTCTGTATGCGGGAAGATTTGAGAAGAGAACAAGAGCGTGTTTGAGGAATGAACAGCTGCTACTGTTAATAACGCTTGCTCTTGAGTTATTTAAAAGAAGTTCAAATTAAACCTCATCTTTTACCCACATTATGATTATTTAACACCTGACAGAGGCTGAGGCTGCCGCAAGCTTTTCACATTCACCAAACTGGTCACGCGCATCTTTCTCAACTGCTGAATCAGGTGTTTATTTGCATGATGCTGACCTGATGGACGTGATGAGGCTCTTGATGGAGTCCGACACGGTGCGTGAATGGCCTGCCAAGATGGACCAGGTGGGTGGGTCTTTGGGGTTAAGGACGAGAGAGCGGGCAGTCTCTAATAAGTGGGTGGAGCTGTCCAGCATTGAACGAGCAGAGCGGAGGATTGGCTCCTGGGCTGCTGAACCCTGGAATTGGAAAGAAAGAAGTTTGAAGATTCATTTTACAGTGTTATTTAATTATTTTGTTTTTAATATCTCATAAAAATGTGTATTCCAAATATAAACAGGAAATATTAAGCAATTTTAAAATATATATATTTTTTTAATATCACCAATTGCTCAAGATTCAGAACATTAAATGCAAAAATGTGATCAATCACTAAAAATAATTGGATATTGATACAAACACTTAACAATTAACAAAATGTTAAGAACAATGAAGAACCAGACTCCCAGAAACAGACTGATAAAACTGTCAGGGACTTGTGTTTGAAAAACACTGCAAAACCATCCACATTCACTGACCTTTTAGACTTCCTGTGAGGAAGTCCAGTGTCAAACAGTCAGTGAATGGAGAGAAACCACTTTGTTTTGGCACAACATTACAGGCAATATTTCAAAGAGGAGTCATTTAGTTATTCATGAAGGCTGTGTAGATACATTTTACAAAGAAATTTAGTACATGTGAAGTGAAAATTAAATGTGTGTGCTTAAGCTGAACATTTTTATTTTAGACACAGTATTGGCAGTTACTTTTAAACCGTTTTTGAACCTCATTCTTATTCTTGTTTTGCTCCTGAATGAATCATTCACTTAAAAAAAAAAGATACTTGTTTAATTCCTAAACGAGTAAGTGTTTTTGAATGAACAGGTTGAGTAAATAATTCAATGACTCATTCATGTAGACAGTCACTTGTTTTGTTCCTAAATGAAACAAACTGGTTAAGTGAACAGTTCTATGACTCACTCATAAAGACGGACTGCATCCGAATTCACATACTTCCCTACTATACTGTAGACAGCATGTGTAAGTAGTAATTTGTGAAAGTAGTAAATAAAAATCACAATATTCATATAACAGAAGTCAAAAGTACCTGGATGAACTACTACATCTGGTGATTATCTGAGAAGATTTGTGAAAGCCAATAAAGCAATGCAACTGATGCTGGTAGGTCACATGATGAAGAAAACATGACGGATGTAGTATGTACAGATTATGTTCAGAGAACACATATTCACACTATATAGAACATACATTTTTACGTTTTAAAGTAATTACTTATTTTAAGTAGTACCTACTCAGAGAGTATTTGATTTCGGGCACAGCCAGTCACTTGTATTGTTCCCAAATGAATCAGTGTTTTAAATAAATTGGTTCATTGGTTCACTCATGAAGACAGTCATTTGATTCGTTCCTGAATGTATCATTGTTTTTGAACAAAGCAGTAGAGTAATGATTTGATGATTCGCTCAAAGACAGTCACTTGTTTAATTCCTGAATAAATAAGTGTTATGAATAAATTGGCTGTGTAAACGATTGAATGAATCACTCAAAGACAGTCATTTGGTTTTTTTTCCTGAATGAACTGGTGCTTTTCAACAAACCAGTAGAGAAAATGATTTGATGATTCCCTCATAAAGACAGTTTTTCTTTAATTCCTGAATGAATCCGTGTTCATAAATAAATTGAGTAAATGACTGAATGATTCAATCATAAAGACAGTCACTTTTTTGGCCCTGAATGAATCAGCATTTATGAATAAATTGGCTGAGTAAATGGATTGAATGATCTCCTCATAAAGACAGTCACTTGTTTTGATCCTGAACAAATCAGTGTTTTTGAATGAATCAGCTAAGTAAATTATTTAATTATTCACTCATAAAGACAGTGACTTGTTTTGTTCCTGAATGAATCAGCTAAATAAACTATTTTATTATTTATTCAGTAAATTATTAACTTATGAAGGCAGTCACTTATTTTGTTCCTGAATGAATCAGTGTTTATGAATGAATCAGTAAAGATTGAATAATTCAAACATAAAGACAGTGACTTGGTTTGTTCCTGAATGAACCACTTTTTTGAAAGAATCAGCTAAGTAAACTATTTAATTATTCACTTATAAAGACAGTCACTTATTTTGTTTATGAATGAATCAGTGTTTATGAATAAAACGGCAGAGTAAACAATTGAAGATTGAATAATTCAAACAAAGACAGTGACTTGGTTTGTTCCTGAATGAACCACTGTTTTTGAAAGAGTCGGCTAAGTAAAGTATTTAATTATTCCCTCATGAAGACTGTCACTTGTTTTGTTCCTGAATGAGTCAGTAAAGTAAATGATTCAATGATTCACTCTAAGACAGTCACCTGTTTAATTTCTAAATGAATCAGTGTTTGTGAACAAATCAGCTGAGTAAATGATTCAATGATTCACCCATAAAGAAAGTCACCTGCTTCGCTCCTTAATGAATTAGTGTTTACGCACAAATCGGTTGAGTAAATGATTCATGAATCATTCAATGAATCAATGCTTTTGATCAAATGACACTGTCTTGGCAATTTTAGATTTGCATATCCTCCTGATTTGGTTCAAGATACAAAAATTGGCCCTAAAAATTCAATGCATACCCCATGTACACACACACACACAAATAATACATGAAATATTGTGGTATTCAGTAGTTTATCACCTCATGGCTTATCTGCGCAGGAATGCTGGCAAACTCAGGGTTGGAGGCAAAGGTGGAGAGATTATCCACAGCTTCTATCAGCGGGGTTGTGGCCACTCGGCACCTCTCACGGTTCTCATCTGAAAAATCCCCGTCTAAGGCCTGAGAAACATAGCAGAGAGATCACATCTGCTAAAATACTTCAATCCTCACACATAAATAAAGCTTTATTGATGGTTATAAGGTTGGAAATGGTCAGACAAGCTCACGGTCTTCATGCTAGTGCACACAATTCAATCAATTCTCAATTACTTTTGTACCAAGTGACCTTTTGGTAATTAATTACAGCCTGTACCTTTATAGTTTTGACAAGGTTAGCCGTTGTATTGGCAACCTCTTTGGCTGACTGCACGAAATGTCTCCGGGCTACAGGATTGGCTGTTTTGGAAGACGCCAGACGACAAGCGTTGCAAAGAGCCGAGGTGTGCTTTGCAACAATGGTAGCTGCCGACAAAACCTACATAAACAAACAGATGAGGAAACGTAAGCCACAAAGATTTCAAAATTACAAATAGCCAATCAGGAATATGGCCAGACAAGTAAAAAAAATGAATGAAACTTGATACTAAAGAGCAAACAGTCACCTGGGACGGGCTGCTGGCCGGGTCCACCAGATTCTGGCAGGCCATCTGAATTGCCTGATTGGCTCTAGCAAACTGGATGGGATCGACCAATCCCTGATGACCTGACTGGCTGTTGGGGTCTGAGACTCCTACCAAATACGAGGCCTGAAGAAAAATATTTGATATTTAAAAAATGTATTTAATATTATACAAATTATACTGATAAATATTTATAATTTAATATTATATTACCTTGCATCATAAATTTCCTAATAAATAAATCATATCAAAAACATTTTTTTAAATGTTTTATACTAATTGCATCAAAATTAAACTTTTTCCACCTCTGAAAAAATGCATCTGCTGACAAAACCAATGCAGCAGAACATAAATAAATATAATACAAATACTGAAAAAATATATTTATATTATATTATATTATATTATATCGGTTGAGTAAATGATTCAATGATTCACTCATAGGACAGTCATCTGCTTTGTTCCTGAATGAATTGGTGCTTTAGAACAACTCAGTAGAGTAAATGATTCAATGACTCACTCATAAAGACAGTCACTTGTTTAATTCCTGAAAGAATCAGTGTTTATGAATAAATCTGTTGAGTAAATGACTCAATGATTCACTCATAAAGACAGTCATTTGTTTTGTTCCTAAATAAATTGATGCTTTTGGACAACTCAGTAGAGTAAATGATTTGATGATTCACTCATAAAGACAGTCACTTGTTTAATTCCTGAATGAATCAGTGTTTGTGAATCTGTTAAGTAAATGATTCAATGATTCCGTCATAAAGACAGTTTTTTGAATGAATCGGCTGAGAAAATGATTCACTGACATATATACATACATATACATATTTTATACATAATATACATAATATATTTTATTTTATATATATTTTATTATTTTATATATATATATATATATATATACACACATACATACATACATAAAATAAAAATATATTATAATAAAATATACAAAATTAATCTATCACATTATATTACATTTTATTTTATAATGTTATATTATGATGGATAAAACAAGCCCTATCCTACAAAATTACCCACTATCTATTCAGTTGTCCTCAGAAGTGTCACTTTACCAAACCTAAATGTGTTGCAAAAACATTTTCAAGTTGTTGATTAAATCAAATGATGCTGATAAAACCTAGCTATTGAATTTGCAATGTCTAAAGCATAATGTTACAAATGCAGTTTGGGAGCAGCATCAGAGAGCATCAGGTCGAAAGCTCACCTGTCCCGCCGCCTCCGTCAACCCACACAGCGCTTTGGACGCCACACCCACACAATCCCCGAACGCTGGCACATTTCCCGTCTTACAGTGCTGTGAGATTCCAGCCATGGACTCCCCGAGAACCTGTACAGTCAGACAGCGAGATGTGTAAACATTTGGAACGAACATGTTTCCTTAGAGAACTCCGGAATGTTGTGATTAATCCTTTACCTTGGAATTCTCCATAACGCTCTCAATGCAGTCAAAATAAGAGAGATCGCTGACCGGCTCATTGGGATTGTCCAACATTCCCCGAACAGCCTGTGTGCCAGTGGGAGAATTCAAGGTTAAAATGCTTTAAGATTTTGCACATGCCTTTTGGATACTTGAGATATTTCTAACTCACAGTATGTTAAAGAATTTTAAGGTTCATAAATGTAATAAAAACATTCTAACAAATGCCTTGGATGAACAAAAAAATGAACAAAAACAAACACACACACAGACAGGTTTTAAAGAGGTCCTATTATGCTGTTCTACAAAGTCTTGATTTTTGACTGGGGTGTACTAGAACATGCTCTCATGCTTGGTGGTTCGAAAAACAGATTATTTTTAACATAATTTACATTATTACAATACTGCTGAGGTAGTATGGAAGCCCAGGTTTCTTTGACAGTGGCTATCAGCTCATCTGCATTTTTTGGTCTCTTGTTTCTCATTTTCCTCTTGAAAATACCCCATAGATTCTTTATGGGGTTTAGGTCTGGTGAGTCAGCACCAGTCAAGCACACCAACACCACGGTCATTTAACCAACTTTTGGTGCTTTTGACAGTGTGGGCAGGTGCCAAATCCTGCTGGAAAATGAAATCAGCATCTTTAAAAAGCTGGTCAGCAGAAGGAAGCATGAAGTGCTCTAAAATTTCTTGGTAAGCGGGTGCAGTGACTTTGGTTTTCAAAAAACACAGTGGACCAACACCAGCAGATGACATTGCACCCCAAATCATCACAGACTGTGGAAACTTCTCCACCCTTCCTCCAGACTCTAGGACCTTGGTTTCCAAATGAAATACAAAACTTGCTCTCATCTGAAAAGAGGACTTTGGACCACTGGGCAACAGTCCATTTTTTCTTCTCCTTAGCCCAGGTAAGACGCCTCTGACGTTGTCTGTGGTTCAGGAGTGGCTTAACAAGAGGAATACAACAACTGTAGCCAAATTCCTTGACACGTCTGTGTGTGGTGGCTCCTGATGCCTTGACCCCAGCCTCAGTCCACTCCTTGTGAAGTTCACCCAAATTCTTGCTTGACAAGCCTCTCAAAGCTGCGGTTCTCTCGGTTGGTTGTGCATCTTTTTCTTCCACATGTTTTCCTTCCACTCAACTTTCTGTTAACATGCTTGGATATAGCACTCTGTGAACAGCCAGCTTCTTTGGCAATGAATGTTTGTGGCTTACCCTCATGAAGAGTGTCAATGATTGTTTTTTGGACAACTGTCTTCCCCATGATTGTGTAGCCTAATGAACCAAACTGAGAGACCATTTTGAAGGCTCAGGAAACCTTTGCAGATGTTTTGAGTTGATTAGCTGATTGGCATGTAACCATATTCTAATTTGTTTAGATAGTGAATTGGTGGGTCTTTGTTAAATGTGAGCCAAAATCATCACAATTAAAAGAACCAAAGACTTAAACTACTTCAGTCTGTGTGCACTGAATTTATTCAATACACGAGTTTCACAATTTGAGTTGAATTACTGAAATAAATGAACTTTTCCACGACATTCTAATTTATTGAGATGCATTTGTACACCTAGGATACATGGAGGGTGAGTAAATAATACTCTACACTAGTGCCTGCGAGATCGCTGATACATGATATTATCGTGCTAATGTATTTAATTATTTACATATTTAGTTTCATTGCCTGAAACCAGCTCCAGTATAAGGCTAAAAGCAGCCTAACATTATCAAAAAACATCATCACTGATTAGCCTAGCCAATTCTAGTGCAAGTTTATGCATTTTAAAAAACACTTGCGTTATAAGTGAAGCTATCTACACTGTATTATGAATAAATCTCTTACCACACACTGCACACGTCTGTGGTGCATTATGGCTCTGACGTGGCAACTGGAGTAGATCGCGGTTTCAGCATGTGTTTCGACCCCCTGTACTGCACACTTCTGCGGCGTATTACTGCTCTGAAGCGGCCACTCTAGTCAATGCTTGTGTTTGCCGCGTTGCATCACTAAAGTTAAACTAATCCCCCATCTCGTCCCTACCCTCCCTCCAACTATTTGAATTTACGTGGGCGAGATTTAATTTAATGATATTCTAATTATTGTATGTGGAAAACAAACGTTGTAGTCCAAAGAAGCCATTGGTTGTAGCTCTTGAAAAGGGATTTTTTAAAAACAAAACATTTCCTTTTGGAATGGACTTTGAGATTTGTAACTTCAGATCTTTTTATGCCCAAAGATACACACCACACACAGACTAATGTTCAAAAAGTGAAAAAACATAATGTCACCCCTTTAACAAATTATAATCATTCGCAGACCCCAAATCATCATTGTTGGCTCTACTTTAGCACACAGTTGACCTGGGCCTGGTATATTTGAATGTTTCACCAAGGCATCACACAAACGCCTGTTTTTAATCTGCAACAAATAAGGCCAAATATGATCTAATGTTGATTGTATTTATATAAGGCCACCATAGAAGACCTAACGAATCTCTCAAATATAAAATGTATAAACCTTTGACTAAGTGTACGTGTTCAAGTACCTCGAGTTCTCGTAGAGCGTTGTCACATTCTTTTTGTCCTGGTGCCTGCTGGGTACACAGTGTGATGAGTTGATTAATGCTTTCTGTGACCGCTCTGAAACACAGAAGATCACACACAGTCAGAATAACATGAAAAGCTCCTTTGAAGACTTCACTTATCTCAAATCTATTTTTCTCAGACTCACTGAGCTTTCAGTCCCTTCTAAACATAAGAAGGAAACACTAACATTGAGGTCTAACAAATTTATCCAAATCAGGACAAAACGAGGTTTTGTTGCACTCAAATGAGCCAAGATGTGAGTGAGTGTGTATGTGTGTGTGTGTGTGTTGGTGTGCGTGTGTGTCAGTCTACTCTCTCCTTCATTAAGGAAACTAAATCAATCTAGCTCAAAACCCTCAGGAGCAGCTGCTTTCCTGTGGTACCTGAGAGGATTCGCACACACAGGCACGTACGTGCACACACACATACATACACACGCACACAGAAAATTGTTTTTCATTATGACAGGTACTTTCCACTGACTTCTATTGTTTTTATATTGAGCTAATAATATTTTCTATTCCCTAATTTTGGCCCTAAATGTAACTCAAGCCCAAAACAATTCTCCCTTTTTTCTTCAGATTTTCATTACGACATTATTTATAATGTCTATTATGCTGTATTATGACGCTTGTGTGGGGGCCGTTGAAATGAATAAACCTGAAACACACTAATAAACACAGCAGCAAAGCAAATAATAAAGCTACAACCAAAAACGCTCACATACTAGTAAATCCAAACAAAACATTTTAACAAACAAATCATCAAATATAGAAGCAAAGCACTCACTCACTCACACACACACAAATAAACACACACACACAATAACAAACAATACTCAAACACTAACAAGCATACACACTAACAACAACAATCAAACAGAACTCACACATTAACACAAACATTCTCACATAACAACAGTGTTGGACAAGTTAGCAAGTTACACCAAAATGTAATACATTATATATTATTAGTTACTGTCTTTTTTTTTAAAGATTTATTTTTGCCGTTTTTATGCCTTTATTTGTACAGGACAGTGTAGATGGACAGGAAGCGAAGTGGGAGAGAGAAGGGGGTGGGATTGGGAAAGGTCCGGGATTCGAACTTGAGTCACCCGCAGCGCAATGGCGCTATATGTCGACGCACTAACCACAAGCCTATTGGCGACCTAGTTACTGTCTTTTAAAAGTAATATATTACATCACAATATTACTGTCTCTGAATTGTAATGCGTTACACTACTTTTGAGTTACATGTGAGTTACTTTTATCAAAATATCCACAGAAGTATGACTAGGCATTATAAAATACTAAAATGTAGTTTATTGCTGCTCATTACACATCCAGTGGAGGGTAATGAGGTAGGTCTATACAGCATAAAATTATAAAATCACATTTAGATAGGCTACCGGTATGTAGGTCTACATTAACGTTACTTGTAGTTTAGGTTAAACACAGATAAGCACAGAATTATTACATTTATAAATAACGCTGGTAAATAAAGCGAAATGTTATAATGTACAAACAATAAACACAATACCTAGCCTATAGACTTTTTAGATTTTGAATGTTTTCGGGAACCAAACAAGAACGAAATATGTAATTTGGTAAACAAGCCAAAATGAATTAGGCTCATTTAAAGCGAAACTGAAAGCAAATGCGTTGTTCTCACGCAGCCTACCTCTCTCATTCGGCATGAATCCAATTAAATGTGTCCATTTTTGCAAATTTTTTGAATGCTTAACTATTATTTATTAGTATACCAGGCTGTACTTAACGCGCGTAAAAACATCCTCACATGAGCAAACGTGTTTGGCCCGACCTCAGGCTGAACGGCACGGATTGTACTACGCAGTACACGCTATTTTAATTAATCAGTGTATGTTTGGTTGACTGTATTTTATTCTGATAATGAACAGGGTGCAACGTTGAAATGCTGTATGTGCGTGAGGCGCCGGCGCAATCGAACAGTGGAAACAACAACAACAAAATAATTGGTCATACAGATCATTCGAAACTGCAGTGTGTTTACTTTTATTTCTGTCATCTCGTTTTTCTTTCTGTGAACTTTCATAGAGCGCCACGCCACACAAACATGAACCAAAACTCAGCACAGTCCCGGCGCCAGGACACATGACCCGGGGGGGCTTGTATGAGTCTCAGGGGGGGCTAACGGGAGGGTATTATATATGAATAAAATATGTCATAGGTCATCAATACATTTTAATTGAAAGGATTTTTGCCGCTTTCCTTAAACACCAGTGCATTAACAAACTCACAAACAGCAATGTGTATTTAACAAATGTATTTTTTTGCTAGTAATTAATTTAAATGTCTGAAACATTATTTTTATGTGGTTGAAAACACTGAATCGTTATGATATAGGCTAAAAGCACTGAGCACGTCTATTTGGCTCAGCGCCAGACAAGGTGCAAAAGCATGTTGGAATTTAGAAGCCAAAGTATACACCTGTGAATGTCCACATCGAATGGTTAAAATCAACAAGTTTTAGGGAGTTGGAGTGGGTCAAATAGAATCTGAGGTAGTACAAATCAGGTCATAGCGACGTCATAGCCCCCCATTCCCCCCATCCCCCGACGCCAGGCCTGACTCAGCAGCATATGTCACTCAGTCTTTTCCTTTCGTTTTGTTAATCTGTTAATTAGGCTATTTAAGTTAAATATATTTTGCGTATTCATTCATTTTATATATAAACTATGATTCGATAAAAATGGATTTTGTTATTTTTAGTTTAACTTAATTCTTGTTGCTTGTCTACGCTTGTCCACCACATTCTTTCTCTTTCTATACGACGTGTTTCTTTAAAATTAGCATTTCTTTCTGGCTACTTTGTATAGGTTTCTATGTAAGTACTGGTACTTCTGATTGGGCTGAGGCTGGAATTTAGTGAGTTTGAAGTAAAAATATTTGATGGATGTATATTATGTGTCAGGAGCATTCACTCAGTATCATTATCTCATTTTTGACCAAGTAGGCTTTTAGCTGGTTTTGCATCTGAACTCTTCACATGTAGAATCCATCTCAGCAGTCATCTTAACCATCGAATTCCAGCAACAGGAAAGAGACAAACTATTTTACAGGCAGATTTTTTTTTTCTGGTGCTGTTTTGCAGCATTTGTAAATTCACCACTTAATTTTGAGTTCAAATATATTGTTGTAACTTACCTTACTGAGATTGTAACGAGTAATAATATTACCCAAATTTTATTAGTAATGCATTATATTACTGCGTTACAGCAAAAAGTAATATACAACTGTAATATTATTACTTTTGTAATGCATTACTTCCAACACTGCATAACAAACAAAACTCATACATTAACACACACACACACTAATAACAACAATTAAACAAAACTCACACATTAACACAAACATACACACACACAATAAAAACAAAACACTAAGATACACAACAACAAACAAAACTCATACATTAACACACACACAAACAAAAACACTAACAAATAATACTCAAAAACTAACAGAAACATACTCACACAATAACAAAAACAAACAAAACTCAGACACCAACAAATAAGACTTAAACACTAATAAAAGCATCCTTGCACCATAACACACACAATAAACAAAACTCAATTTTTAACACTCACAAAACAAGCACAACATGTACACACAAACATACACATAACAAACAATACTTATACACTAACAAAGAGTAACAACAATTAAACAAAACTCACACATTAACACAAACATACTAGGAAAACTCAAACAGTAACAGAAACATACTTGCACAATAACACACACACACACAAACATAAAACTCAAACACTAACAAAACGTATACTTTAATAAACACGAGCACTCACAAACAAAAACAAAACATGCACACACAAACACACTTAATAACAAACAATATTCAGACACTAACAAACATTAACAACAGTTAAACAAAATTCACACATTAACACAAACATTAACAATAACACACACACACACACAATAAACAAAACTCAAACATTAACAAACATACTAACAAACAAAACTCATTAAAACAAACATTAACAAACATACAAAACAAAAAAAACTCACAAACTAACACAATATACTCACAATAACAAACAAAACACTGACAAACAAACGTGTAATGAACACACAACAAAAACTCATACACTACATGCACAATAACATACACACACACATACACAAAGTAAACTCAAACACTAACAAACAAAACTCATATTAATACACGAACACTCACAAATAAAACAAATACAAACAAAATATGCACACACACAAACATACACTTAAACAATACTCAAACACTAACAAACAAACATTAACAACAATCAAACAAAACCCACACATTAACACAAACACTCACACATTGAACAAAACTCAATCATACCAAACAAAACTCATACATTAACACAAACATATTAACACAATAACACACACACTCACACATTGAACAAAACTCAAACATACCAACAAACCAAACTCATACATTAACAAAACAAACACATAAACAAAACATTAACAAACAATCATACACACTAACAAACATACGAAACTTTAAAAACTCACAAACTAACACAAATATACCTACACAATAACAAACATGTGCAATAAACACACAACAACCAAAACAGACACTGACAAACATGCATACTCTCACAATAACAAACAAAACTCAAACATTAACAAGAACTCACACTAACAAGCACAAACATACTTGTACAATATCAAACGCATACACAAAATACACAACAAACAAAACTCACACAATAAAAAAAACGCACATTAACAAAAATACTCTAACAAACAAAACTAATACAATAACAAACAAAACACACACTTACAAACAAACTGCACACTATCAAACAAAAACATACACATCACAAAACAACAAAACAAAACAAAGGGAAAAAATGCATTTGCTTAATGTTTACACCATTATTTACAAATGAGAGTAGTCCCAAAAATAAGCTTTTGTCAGATTCAGCTCACTTCTGGATACAAAATTGTCCCTAAACATGATTAGGTAGGCACGTTCTTACACACTGAAACACACAGTTTCTCACTGTGCAAAAACATTCAGCTGAATAGCTCATTTTTTTTGTTGTTGGCCAGCAGGCTGCCCCTCAGGTTTACTGGTTAATGATCACTAAACTCTCCCTAGACCGCCGAATGAAGCTCATTCCTACCGTGCCGCAGCTGCGAGGAGGTTCTTGGCATTTGCCGCCCCTGGATCAACGGAGAGAGACTTGGCGGCCAACAGCAGCTTGCTGGATGCCATAGAGATATTCTTCAGGTTGCCAATCACCTGGATCTGGTCATCTTTGGACTATGGAAACAGAGGACGGCAGCTTAGCCTGCAGTCAAACTATGTTGTTCTTCAACTTTATTTCAGGAGAAAAATGCGCAGTGTGGTTTCAAAACAGGTTATACTTTGTGGTTACAAAATGTAAAAGTATAGTTTACCCAAAAATCACACTATTTTCATTTTGTTTTTAAGCCCATATGACTTTTTCTAAGGATTACAAAAGGAGATGTTTTTAATAACGTACTTGCCACTTTTCTATGGAAGCTTGTTTCTGCTACGACATAAAAACAAAGGTGATTTTGACTTTTCTTCTTGTAATTCTTTTGCAATTCTGTTATAAATTCTGTCATAAACTCTTATGAGATTTAAACTCAAGAGTTCAACAATGTCAAAATTGCTTGTAATACTTTTCCAATTATAAACAGGAAAGCTTTCAAATTCAAAAAAAGCTAAATACCATAAAAGTATAACACATGTGGTCTTACTTATGCAACATATTTCACATCTTCTGTATCCATATGACAGCTTTTTGTGAAGAACAGTCCAAAACAGGTGGTAAACCATCACCTGCCTTTCAACAAAGCATTGTAGGCCTACTGAATATTAATTATAAAACCACATAATTAATATTCATGAGACAAGTTGATATGCTTTTCCAATTTTGCCCTTAGAGGAGAAGTTCACTTCCAGAACAAAAATGTATAGATAATTTACTCACCCTGTTGTCATCAAAATGTTCATGTCTTTAGGAAATACTCTATGTTTTTTGAGGAAAACATTTCAGGATTTCTCTCCATATAATGGACTTCTATGGTGCCCCGAGTTTGAACCTCCAAAATGCAGTTTCAATGCAGCTTCAAAGGGCTCTAAACGATCCCAGCCGAGGAAGAAGGGTCTTATATAGCAAAACGATTTATTTTCTAAAAAAAAAATTACAATTTATATACTTTTCAACCTCAAGTGCTCCTCTTGTCTAGCTCTGCATGAACTCTGTGCATTCCAGTTCATGACAGTTAGGGTATGTCGAAAAACTCCCATCTCATTTTCTTCTTCAACTTCAAAATCGTCCTACATCGCTGTTTTACTTTTTTTTGTAAAGGGCATTTGATCTTCTTTGCATGTTCACTTTGTAAACACTGGTTCTGTACTTCTGCAGCAATGTAGGACAATCCTGAGAAATCCTGAAATGTTTTCCTCAAAAAACATAATTTCTTTACGACTGAAGAAAGAAAGGTTAGTAAATTATCTGTCAATTTTTGTTCTGAAAGTGAACTTCTTTAAAGAGCAAACTGTGGCTCTTATTTTACATGCCATTTCGATGTATATTAGGCTCACAGAGCTAGGCTATCTGCGGATGGCTTCAGGCCTGTCCTGTCCTGCCAGACCTCTGTGTCCCTCAGTCATCCTTTAATGGGCATGTCACGCTCCATCAACCCCTGTGCTCGCCCGCCTCTCCAAATTAATCAACAAAACATGCAGAACCAGAACATCATCAAAGATTTCATTAGGGTGGAGCATCTTCATGCTCTCTGGAACAATTATGTGCCTGAGTGAATTTAGATGAGAGGCGCTAATTAACAAATGAATCAGAACTTCAAAATCCATACATAAAGTTATATGCGTCATGGTACTCTTGTGAACGTGCATCGAAGACTGACAAAGAAGAAATTAAATTGTTGAATAAAGTCGTTATTTTTGTTTTCCTTGCTCACAAAAACTATTTTTGTAGCTTCTTAAAATTAAGGTTGAACCACTGATGTTAAATGGACTATCAATTACAGAACAGAAATTTACAGATAATGTACTCACCCCCTTGTCGTCCAAGATGTTCGTGTCTTACTTTCGTCAGTCGTAAAGAAATTATGCTTTTTGAGGAAAACATTTCAGGATTTTTCTCCATATAATGGACTGCTATGGTGTCCCGAGTTTGAACTTCCAAAATGCAGTTGAAATGCGGATCCCAAATGCGGGTGTAACCGATCTCAGTCGAGGAAGAAGGGTCTTATCTAGTGAAAAGATTGGTTATTCTCATTTAAAAAAATACAATTTAAATACTTTTTAACCTCAAACGCTTGTCTTATCTTGCTCTCCCTGAACTCTGTGTATTCTGGTTCAAGACAGTTAGGGTATGTCGAAAAATTCCCAACATATTTTCTTCCTCAACTTCAAAAGTCATTTCAAAATCATCCTACGTCGCTGCAGAAGTACCGACCCAGTCTTTGCAAAGTGAACATGCAAAGAAGATCAAACACTCTCAGCAAAAAAGGTAAAACAGCGATGTAGGATGAATTTGAAGTTGAGGGAGAACATGAGACGGGAGTTTTTCGACATACCCTAAGTGTCATGAATCGGAAAAAAGAGTTCAGGCAGAGTAAGACAAGACGAGCGTTTGACATTAAAAAGTATATAAACTATTTTTTAAAAGAAAATAACCAATAGTTTTGCTAGATAAGACGCTTCCTTGGCTGGGATCATTTACAACCGCATTTGGGATCGTTTGAAGCCGCATTTGAACTGCATTTTGGAAGTTCAAACTCGGGGCACTATTGAAGTCCACTATATACAGAAAAATCCTGAAATGTCTTCCTCAAAAATCTATTTCTTTACGACTGAAGAAATATCTTGGATGTCAAGGCGGTGAGTACATTATCTGTAATTTTTTGCTGTGGAAGTGAACATCTCCTTTAACGACGTCCTTACTAACTTTCTGGGCCTTGAACGTGGTAGTTGCGTTGCTGTCTATGCAGGGTCAGAAAGCGCTCAGATTTCATCAAAAATATCTTTATTTGTTTTCTGAAGATGAACAAAGGTCTTACGAATGAATTGGTTTGTAGGGTTGGGTATCGAGAACTGGTTCCATTTTATAACCCGTTCCAAATTTCCAAGAACCAGGTATTCGAGAAGACGCATGCATTTCGGTTTCGCTTACCGATTCCTGCATTCGCATTTTAATGTGATACTGAAGTTTAAAATAAAATGTTTTAAGTGCAGGAAGGGAGAGAACTTGTGCACTGTTTGCATGCAGCACACATATCTGAAACGCAAGCACGGTGAACAGCGGTCCCGGGGCGGGTTCCCGACCAGTGTCTGTTCTAGAATCGTTCCATGCATTTCCATGGTCGTTCTGGGCCAGATCTGATTTCTCTTTCACATTTACCACCCAATATGCACAAAACTACGTCAGGATGTCATCATAGACTTAGCTGTTTTTTGTTGAAAGTTAGAGTAAACAGATGAGAAAGAAAATGCATGTGTAACAGTATTTTTAGATCCGCATGTGTTTGGTGTTAAAAAGACAGCAGCCTAATAAACATGCTGTCGGTCATTAATGTTGAACAACAAAAAAAAATCATTCACTGATCTTGACTGAATATCTTTTGTAACTTTAAAGAGGATTAATCTATATTTTATTCATGAAAAGAAAACTATGCAGTGTTTTTAAACATTTGATTTAAATTTCTGTACCTGCTTTTTATTCAGTTGTATTTATTTATGCTATTGCTAATTTATTTGCTTATGTTCCTATTTTATGACTGTTGAAATTTATGTTAATCTAGTTGTTTTTGCTGTGGTATTTTTTGTTCAAATCATAAGCAATAGTTCTTCTTAGGCCTAAGTGTTCTGTAGGCTGCTGATTTTTGCTCACGTTATTCAGCTGCAACAAAAAGCTTTGTAAAAAAACAGAATAGAAATGTTTTACTTAACTTTTAATTGACTTTTTTATGTTATTGGAATCGAAACTAAGAAGTGTCAAGAATCGGAATCGATAAGCAAAATCGGAATCGGAATAAAATTCAAACAATACCCAACTAGGACAACATGAACCATCTCCTATCTCTAAGAGGGCACCTAAAACATACCTGAGTGTGTCCAGCCATCTCAATGCCGGCATCTAAAAACTCGTCAAAGTCTTGGCTGAACTTCCCGGAAGCCACAGCCAGCTGGCTGCTGCTCCCACGTGAAGACTGCACCACGTCTCCCGCCGAATGGTTGAGCTCCGCTGCTGTGTGGTTCAGGTCTGTCTGGGCCTCTTGGAAGGATTTGGAGCATGGAGGAAGCTGGAAAAAGTTAGGCTTGATCACTGTTGGGCCTCATTCATGAAACATGATCAGATGGAACTTCTGTGTGCAACATTCATAAATTGCGACAATTTATGTAATAATGTTTTTTCCTAATCATTTACACAGTTTTATATTTAGACTGGCTACAAAGAACTGTCAAAAAAAACTCACATTTTCCACAAGCAATTTCTTACTGGCCTCGCCAATGCTCCTGAGAGCCATGTCTACATCCTTCTGTCCAGGTAAGCAGTTCACACAGTTATTCAGTGAGTGAGAGACAGCCTTCGCCACCTGAAAAACACCAACAAACACACGTTTCCACCAATAACTCTACAAAGGCCCAGAGAGATGCGGCGTGAATCTAAAATTCAAATCAGCCCCTCGGCGCAACAGAGAAATCCGTGTCCCTAATTTATGCCACTGTCACAGACATATGCCAAGCAATATGTTTGCATCCCAAAGGAACCTGTGCGAATCAGGAGGCACGCTGGCACCTTCCAGAAAAAAGGGCCGCTGAGAAACAGAGAGACAATAGAAAATAGCTCAGTTTATTGGAGATAATTGCCAAGAGGGAGCTGATGGGAGATTGATCTGGTTTTAAAACAGTAGCTGAAGAAGATAAAACTATTCTGGCCTCATACAGTATAAAGACGAATAAATTCTTTTTTGGATAACTATGTAAACAAACTTCTAATTCAGCTTCTACGTCATTAAATAAATGTTCTTGCAGATGGGTGGACATCTGTTGTAATGTATGTTGTCTTACCTGCGCTAATCTCTGCTGGCTCTCTGCATCACCAGGGCACACCAGGGCTTGGTGGGCTTCGTGGATTAGCATGGCCGAGCCCTCCATCACGTGACAGGCGGAGTCCAGCATGGCTGCCGCAGCTTGGGGCTCCACGGTACTCGCTGCCACTCCCCTCGCGGCTTGAGCCAATGTCCTCAGAGCTTGAGCTGTTTCCCTTGCCGCCACACCTGCCACAAAAACACACAAATACAAGCAATTATTTATATATATGCTAAGTAATTGTGTAATTATGTGAATCCTAGATACCAGTATTAAAGCTAATGATTAATCTGCCATTATCTGCAATATTGAGATTGTAGCGACCAACTGATATATCGACCTGGCCGATTAATTGGGCATTCTGAGGTAATATCTATCAGAGTAATCTATCAATATAATCATCAGACCTATTAATCAGACAACATTTGGCATTCTTAGATTATATCTATAACAGTGATCTACCGATATAATTGTCAGACTGATTAATCAGCCGGTATTTACTATTTTGAGATATCTATTATTATGATCTACCGATATTACAATCAGGCGATTAATAGGATGATATTTGGCATTTTTAGATTATATCTATGACAGTGCTCTACCGATATAATTGTTGAGACCGATTAATCTGCCAATATTTACCACTTTGAGATATCTATTACAATAATCTACCGATATAACACTTACAGTCAGACCGATTAATTGGTCAATATTTACCATTTTGAGATTATATCTATTACTATGATCTACCGATATAACAGTCAGGCGATTATTAGGATGATATTTGGCATTCGTAGATTATATCTATGACAGTGATCTACCGATATAACAGTCAGACCAAATAATCAGCTGATATTTACCATTTTGAGATATCTATTACAATGATCTACTGATATTACAATCAGGCGATTATTAGGATGATATTAGGCATTCATAGATTTCATTGCTTTGTTTACATGACTTTTTCCATTGTGTATTCTGTTGTGATATACAAACTAAAAAAGTAATACAAATATTTTTCAAAAGGGCATTCATAGATTATATCTATCACAGTGATTTAACAATATAATCGTCAGACCAATTAATCATCCAGTATTTGTCATTTTGAGACATCTATTACAATGATCTACTGATGTAACAGTCAGACTGACTAAAATTACATTATATCTATCAGAGTGATCTACCGATACAACAGTCAGACCAATTAATCAGAAGAAATCTGGCACTCTTAGATTATTTTTTAATCAAAGAGATCAAAGAGATCTACCAATATAATTGTCAGATTAATTGTCTGATATTTGGCATTCTTAGATTATACCTATTTTAGTAATCTACCAATATAATGGTCAGACCAATTAATCAGAAGATATTTGGCATTCTTAGATTATTTTTTATCAAAGTGATCAACCGATACTATAGTCAGGCAGATTTAATCGGGTGATATTTGCCAGTTTGAAATAATATCTATTACAATGATCTACCAATATAAAAGTCAGATGATTAATCAGATGATATTTGGCATTCCTAGATATCTATTACAGGGATCTACCAATATAACAGTCAGACAATGAATCTGGACAATATTTGACATTATTAGGTTAAACATCTATTACAATGATCCACCGATATAACAGTCAAACTAATTAATTGGATCACATTTTCCATTCTGAGTTTAAATCACTCAGTGATCTACTGATATAACAGTCAGTCCAATTACTTTGGCACATTATATTCATTACAGTAACTGACCGATATATGAACTAATCTGATTAATTGGCCGATATTTGGCATTCTGAGATTATATTGGCCTATCAAGACTTGCTTGCTTGGGTATATTAATATTGAGTGTTTGTGTGTGTGTGTGTGTGTGTGTGTGTTTTTTTTTTGTCTCATTTGGTATCATTATAGCATTATATATGTTCAACCACTCTCTTCTCTTAATTACCAACACTGGTATCAGCCATTGACTCATTCTGGTTGTCTGCTTTTGCACAGTCTTGCATCATATCCGTACATTATAAATAAGCAACACATTCATTTTTTACCTTATTCTTACATTTACTGACGGACTGCAATAAACTGTATTGCAAAATGAGGGATATTTTTTAAGTGTCCAGCCCGAACGTCTTGTTACAAATAAAGCTTTAAGCCTCGTTTTGGCGCATGGTTGACCCAGAATGCCCTTGCTGCTCCAACAAATGAGTGTGGAAAGAAAATAAGGCACCATATGGGATCTGGCCTTTACTTATAGAACAGAAAGCAAAAAAAGGATGGGCCAATGCAGGCAAATTGCATCAAATTGCATTATCCAGCCAAGTAGAGCCCAATTGCTGATGGTATGTTAAATCTAGTGAAAATAAGATTAATGAGGGACGGGCATTAGTTATACCCTTGGCTTGGGAAGCTGCAGGAGCCCGAGTGGAAGAGGGGGGATTTGTTCGAGCATGCCATTAAAATCTGTCTTCAGAAGCTCTCCTGAGAGTAACGATCCAGCCAGACAGAGTGAAAAATTGATGGGTGGTGCAGGTAAGTTACAGCATCGCTCTACTCTCAGTTTTCATGTCTTTAATTTGGAAGAAGCAGCTTTGTTGGGAAAACTCAGCTAGTTTACAAACATCTTGTAGATGCATTTTTAGAAGATGAATTTAGATTTTTGCAGATGTCTACCACAAGATAGATACATGTCAATCACAAGACATTTGGAAAACCCTGGCTGATTAACACTCTGTTTAGCTCAACTGGTAGAATTTCACTAGGAGACCAAGGTTTTGGGTTTGATACCTGGCAAATACACATATATAAAGATATTAGAGGTCGATCGATATTGGATTTTACCGATACCGATAACTGAGTTGGACCACACTGGCCGATACCGATTAATCAACCGATAGTTTATAAAATGAAATCTGAATGGAAAATAAATAGTGTCCTACTATTTAAAAAAAGGAGCCTACTGAAAAATACTTTGTAAATGAATAAAAATATTAATATTAATTATATATTGATCATTTAGCATCATCAGTTAGCTCATTGTTCGATAATGTTAACAAAAGCAACTAAAATTTTTTAAATATATCAGTAAATGCTGAAATGAACACACTCTAACAAGGAACAATACTTCTATTCTACAGCTTTTATCAATCTTAATCTTACAAATGGACTCATATTGTAAAGTGTTACCATAATATCAACAATCAAGTTAAACATGGCCATCTTTAAATATCTACACAAAGGCCACAGTATTGAAACTGCATACATATGGATATTGTGTACTTTCACAATTT
Source organism: Labeo catla (assembly GCA_012976165.1). Classification (NCBI taxonomy): domain Eukaryota; kingdom Metazoa; phylum Chordata; class Actinopteri; order Cypriniformes; family Cyprinidae; genus Labeo; species Labeo catla. The sequence goes on along the minus strand of VONZ01001467.1, from coordinate 17,510 downwards.
GACTGCTTCTATTCTAGAACATTTGTGGTTATCCAGGGCTCAACGCTAAGGATTTTTTCTACTGGCCCGGTCGGGATAGTGGTTCAAATTTTTACTTGCCCGGTCAAAATTTTCACTGGCGCTACCACAAAAAAATTAATTATTGCTGTTATCATTGTTTTTAACTCAAGTTATCTTTTATTTTATTAAATAAGCTTATATGACACCAAAATTTTACATACCAAATAAAATTGTACAATTCCCGATTCCAATTTCGATACCACACCTAAACCTATTAGCCTTATTAACATTATTTGTTTGTTCAAATTTTTTTAAAATTATTATTAAATTTCATTAAAAATGAAAAGATGCTTTAAGGAAAAACAGCAGACAGACTGAAAGAGCGCAAACTCAGTCTTTGTCAGCAGGTGGCGCTTATGGAATAAGAGTAATATTACATTTCTATGGTTACCGCTGTAAACAAAGCAACTCCATGCTTATGAACGCTACTTTAAATACATAATACATGGGCAAATGAAAAGAAAACGCCATGTAAACAGTCAGTTTCCCTCACAGATACATTCTCATAAACCACAGTTTCAATATTTAGGATAATATTTTGCGCATTGTACACCGTGATCTTGGTCTGCCTGCTACAGTATTTTTCCTCTCTTTGCGTTCGTTGTTAGCGTCTTTGGCCTCTGTTAACAGATGTCTAAAGAGTTCGTCATATTTCTATACACATGACATTTTGAAAGAAGATTGCACGCAGTTCGTGTGCAAGCCCGGAACAAGAGATCAGTTGTAATATGTCCGGTCGATCGGTGCATCTGTCTCCACTGCGTAATTTATGTATTGATCACATGTATTGATGTATTGAACACCATCGGGCACTCCTTATTGTCGAGCCCTGTTATCTAATCAAAATATCGAAATATGTTCGTCACACAACGGGCAAAAGTGCAGCGGCGCGTCTAGAAGCACTCACAGCTATCCCTGCTGTATAACAAAGACTATAGGGACTCTGCTGTATAACGATGACCTTCTCAGCCACTCCAGCAACGGACCCAACCCAGAAAAAACTATCGGCATGGATTTTTGCAGATAACCGTTAGTTCCACCAATTTTTTGAAAAACCTACTTTTACAAACTAGTAGGGATGCACCGAAACGAAAATTCTTGGCCGAAACCGAAAACCAAAAAAGAGGAAACCAAGGCCGAAAACCGAAAGAAATGATGCCAATTATTAGTACCATTGCATTTGTGGCTATGACTGTGTACTAACCTTACTAAAATCAAGGCATTGCAATTGCATAAATTAATATTAAAGTTTCAAAGAATAAATCGTTGAGGTTGAGCTTGTCGTCTGCCTGACATTTGAGAAAGATTTGAGAGAATGTATTTAAATAGGGCCAGTGCATAAATTAAAATTTTTGTCAAATTTAAAAAATATCTAGCAGAAATATGGCTACAATCACATATATACATATATTACATATATAGTAGCCTAAGGGGCCGTTCACATATCGTGTCTTTTGCACGCTCAAGTTCATTATTTCAAATGTAGACGCGCGGCAGCCGCGCTCATAACGGAAGCGACGCGGTGCGACGCCAGTGTTGCCAGATCGGGTTGACGATTTCCAGCCCAAAAGCTCACCAAAACCCGCCCACTTCAACAAAAACCAGCCCAAAATTTTTACTGCCAAAATAATGTGATGGAATTTTATTGCCATGTCAATCAAGGTTGATAAGGACCATTTTTATCTCCTTAAAAAAATAAAGATGACAAAATAAAATAAAGAAAAATCAGTTTCACAGGAATATGGATCAAAACAGGGCAAATGCATTAAAGGGAGTCAGAAAATATGCTTAAAATGCCCAGAAATATTTTAATAATAATAATAACAATTAACAATAATGTGCTTACCGTTGTCTTGTGCTTTATCTTCAGACAGAACTACAGCACGTATTTCATAAAGTACACATTTTACAACATCATGCAGAACTTTGCACAGTTAAAACTGTCCAGCAGCTGTCAATGCCAAGTATACCAGAGTAGTCTGGACTGTTTAAAAGATGTTCTGATGCAAGACAGCATTGTATAGTCCCCATATTCAGTTTTGATTTTTATTAAATCATTCAACTGTTCTCTTATTTCAGTTACAATTATACTTAGAAATCTTCTATTCATCTCTCACTACGTGTAATCCACGTTGTGAGATTTAAGTCACTCTAAAACTTTTTATCGTGTAACTTACATTTAGGCCACTTTGCCATCGCAATCACTCAAATAAAATGAATGAATGAATATATAGCTGCACATTCAAAATCTTGCCCTTTATAGCGCTAAAACCTGTAAACAGAAGTTTTACCATAAAATATGGTAAATTGATTGACAGGTCTCTGTTAAATGATGTTGATGACTGGACTACACATTTTTTTACTGTGATACTTTGAGCTCGAACATATTAAAACAACATGACTAAAGATAAAAGCGAAAAAAAAAGCAGCTGATTGGGCGGCTTTTAATTGTTTTAAGGCAGCCCAAATTTTGTCTACCCGCCCAATGCGTTATTCTTTTGTCCAAGCCAAACAAAAGAAGCCCAATTGGGCGGCAACCTGCCCAATCTGGCAACACTGTGCGACGCGCTCGTTTTTTTCAGCATCGAGATGAAAACGTCTCAGAATGCTGCAAGCGCACCGCAGGTCACGTGACAAGATTCAACCAATTAGCTTAATCCTTTCCCGTAACAACATTGAAAGCTCAGCCAAGATGGAGAAACAGCTGATCATAGCTGTACATTTTTAAATAAATTTAGTAGCAGAGCTACAGAAAGTGATTTTTAGTGCTGGAAATCCGTTTGTCCTTTGAAGAAACTTCCGCGTCTTCATTGAGAGTGCGGGTCATGGTTGTTTTGCAACGGCAGACGCCACGGGAGCGCAAGCTACAGAGCGCTTTGGAAAGGAGGAGAAATCGGCGCGCCTAGCGTTTTCCACGCGTTTTTAGGCGCGATATGTGAACGGCCCCTAGAGTGTACTTTTCATTGTTTTCACTCCGTGGTCCGTCTCAACCTCACACCGCAGACATGTTGCTTCAGACAAGCACGTGCAGGCCGCGGTTTCTGTTTGCGTCATCACAACATACTTCTTTTCGGCCGAAAATTTTCGGTGGCTGAATATTCGGTGCATCCCTACAAACTAGTCCTAGGTTTTTCACCCGATCAGAACCAAACCAGTGCAGAAAGATTCTCTGGAGAGTGAATATCAATAATTATCAAAAAAAAGTTTAACTTTTGACTCACTGTTGCAAAGAGGCGCCAAAACGTTTGAAAGGGGCAGAGAATGGAATGAGATATCGCCGCCAAACTCAGAACACTTATGTAAGAGCTCAATCTGAGGTCACAGAGCTTGGCCATTTGTCCTATCAACATGAAAACTGCTGTCTTGGTCCAAAGTGCCATATGTGTCTACAAGGACATTTGCTTATCTCAAAAAACATGGCTGCCATTGGCCTTCAAAGTTTGAGCACCTGTTAGAGACCTGTTCGACTCATCACCCCAAAGGTCTGAGAGAAATATGAAAGAAATTTGCCACTGGGGGAGGCCAATCCCTATTGCATTTTTCAAAGGTAAACGATTGTTACGTTGTGCTCAATATTCATATCATACGATAGAACTCCTCATTCTGGACATCTTCACCTCTAGAACCACTGCTGTCAATCGAATTGTTTGTAAAATGATTACATGATGAGAAGTTGTCAAAAAACTAGTCCTATGTTTTTCTATGTTTTTCACTCAATCTGAAAAAAAAAAAAAAAAAACACTGCAGTACAATTCTCTGGACTCTCAAGGCCAATATTTAATTTTAAAAAAACGTTGGAATTTACTTTTTGTGAAGCTATAACAGGGTTGTTCAGAAAAGGGGCCTGTCCAAATATACCCAAAATCCTATAAAGCCTAAAAGAAAACTCAAAATTTCATGAAACCTGCTGAGCATGTCACCTGGTGATTCTAAATAAGCATGCAAAGTTTTAAGGGGATCGGACCACAGCTGCAGCTATAACAGTAATAAACATTAAAAAACATATTTCTACGGTAAATGACCTGGATTTGCCAAAAATGCTTTTTAAATCATTGATTTAGGTGGGTACAGCCTTGCTAAATAAAATGTAATGTCTTTTTCCTTATATGCCTAAATGTCTTAAGTGCCTGAACTCCGGTAATATATTCAAATTTGTATTCAGACAGTACATAATTCGGGTTAACGTTGTTTACAAAAACAAGACATGTTCATGGATCAACATCTACCAAACAATCAAGGCCTTAACCCAAAAATCAGAGGGTAATGATTGGTTGAGGGGACATTAATCCAGGAACATGTCCTACTTGTGTAAATCCTGTTGTTATCCTCCACGTTTCATATTCAGTGTAGATACATTCTCCTGAAATATTGTGTTTCATAAGCTGAAAAGCAACATAAGTCATCTCACCAGTATAATGTTCATTGCCCTGGGCGGCGCAGGTTAATAACTGGGCCATGGAGGAGCCCACAGCTTTAGACGTACTTCCCAGATCCTGAGCACACTTCTCCAACTGCAGACACAAGTATAAAGAGGTAACGGTGAGAACTACTGCTAACAAGTCTGAAGATCTATTTTTATGTGGTAAATCTCACCTACCGATTCTCCTGGTAGCGGTTTGAGTTGTCCTTCCAGTGTGGCCATTTTGGCATCCTGTAGTTCACTCTTGAGAGTCTGAACAGCGCTGAGAGCAGAGTCGATCTCCAGAGGACCACACGCCTCATGAGCCTACAACAAAATATACAAAGATAACAAAGAAAAGAAGAAACTGTTGAACAAAGTCGTTATTTTTGTTTTCTTTGAGCATAAAAAGTATTCTCTTAGCTTCATAAAATTAAGGTTGAACAACTGATGTCACATGGACTATTTTAACGATGTCCTTACTACATTTCTGTTCCTTGAACATGGAAGCTGCTGTCTATTCAGGGTCAGAAAGCTCTAAGATTTCATCAAAAATATTTTAATTTTTGTACTGAAGATGAATGAAGGTCTAATGGGTTTGGAATGATTTGTACAGATGCTGTAAAATGAAATTCCAGGACTTTCAAGGACTTTTCAAGCACTACTGTTTTGACTTTAATCGGAGATCTCACTTATCAAACAGTGTTTTCTCTTTTTTCTTTTTTTAGAAGTTCAAAGATAAAATGATAAAGATGGCTGTGCATTTGTTTTTCATCCAATTTAAATTCTAAAAAAGAGGTAAATAAAAATATACTAATAAAAAAGCGCAAAAAAAAAGTCCCTGGAGTCCTGATCGGAATCAAATGATTATCGTGCATTAATCATGATTCGTGCATTCCAATCTAAAGCAAGCAATTTGTGAACCCGCCCTGAAATTCCGATCTAAGTCAAATAATACGCGCTCCGAAATCCCCAAACTGAATCAAATGATTCACGACCCGCGCTCCGGAGTTCCAATCTAAATGAAATGATTTGCATTACGAGTTCCGAATTCCCGACCTGTATCAAATGATTCACAATCCATGCTCAGAAGTTCCAATCTAAGTCAAATGATTCGCATTACGAGTTCCGAAGTCCCGGCCTGAATTAAATGATTCACGATCCACACTCCGAAGCTCCAATCTAAATTGATTTACGATCCGCAATCCAAAGTCTCGACCTGAATTGAATGATTCACAATCCAGGCTCCGCGCTCTGAAGTTCCGAACTAAATCAAATGATTCACAATAAGAGCTCCGAAGTCCAGACCTGTATCAAATGATTCACAATCCACGCTCCGAAGTTCGATCTAAGTCAAATGACTTGCATTATGAGTTCCGAAGTCCAGACCTGTATCAAATGATTCACAATCCATGCTCAGAAGTTCTGATCTAAATAAAATGATTCATGATTTGCGCTCCGAAATCCCAAACTGAATCAAATGATTCACGACCCACGCTCCGGAGTTCCAAACTTAATCAAATGATTCGCATTACGCGCTCCGAAGTCCCAACCTAAACCAAATAATTCACGATCTGTGCTCCGAAGTTGTGATCTTAATCAAATGATTCACAATCTGTGCTCCGAAGTCCCAACCTGAATCAAATGATTCACCATCCACACTCCGAAGCTCCAATCTAAATCTAATGATTTACGATCCGCAATCCAAAGCCTCGACCTGAATTGAATGATTCACAATCCAGGCTCCGTGCTCTTAAGTTCTGAACTAAATCAAATGATTCATAATAAGAGCTCCGAAGTCCAGACCTGTATCAAATGATTCACAATCCATTCAAGTTCCGATCTAAATCAAATGACTTGCATTATGAGTTCCGAAGTCCAGAACCTGTATCAAATGATTCACAATCCATGCTCAGAAGTTCTGATCTAAATAAAATGATTCATGATTTGCGCTCCGAAATCCCAAACTGAATTAAATGATTCACGATCCACGCTCCGGAGTTCCAATCTTAATCAAATGATTCACCTTACGCGCTCCAAGTCCCAACCTGAACCAAATAATTCACGATCTGTGCTCCGAAGTTGTGATCTTAATCAAATGATTCACAATCTGTGCTCAAGTCCCAAACTGAATCAAATGATTCACATCCGAAGTTCCGATCTAAATCAAATGACTTGCATTATGAGTTCCGAAGTCCAGAACCTGTATCAAATGATTCACAATCCATGCTCAGAAGTTCTGATCTAAATAAAATGATTCATGATTTGCGCTCCGAAATCCCAAACTGAATTAAATGATTCACGATCCACGCTCCGGAGTTCCAATCTTAATCAAATGATTCACCATCCACACTCCGAAGCTCCAATCTAAATCAAATGATTCCTGATCTGCGCTTCGAAGTCTCAAACTGAATCAAATGATTCACAATCTGCGCTTCGAAGTTCCGATCTAAATCGAATGATTCACTGTTATTTCATTAATACATTGTCTTTGATTAATTCAAGCACTTTTTAAGTACCTCTTCAGGAATATTGGTATTTTCAAGAGTTTTCCAGGCCCTTGCAGTTGCCCTTTAAGCTCACACCCTGCACCCAAAATTCACCTACCAACCGTAAACATGACCAAACCTTAAATGATGAGAAAACCTTAAATTCTGTCTGAACTGTCTCTTTTAAAACACAAGTAATGGAAAGATGAAGGTCTACACCTGATATAGTGCACTGCAGTAAGGTTTTTACAATCTGCTTCTGTGTTTAAAGGTGTTTTGGATCTACTAGGAGGCAGTGAACTGTGGGCACCTTTTGTGCAGCTGTGCGCAGCTCTGCCAGGCAGGTGGCCAGGTTCTTGGCACATTGACCAAGTTGCATCGCAGCTGCCTGGTCCGTTACCGTCGGAACGGCCGCTTTAGCAGACGCCACCATTTTACTTCCCGGCTGTTTGGAGACAGAAACAACAACGAAAGTGAAGATCATTCAATGCCAAATCTGAGGCTGCAAAACAAACAAAATGTGCATTTTACCTGTAGGAAACTCTGGCTGGCGATGATAAGGGCAAGTTGGGCACCAAGATCTTCCGGGTGGGCCTGACTGCCCCTCATTCCCTGCACTAGTTGTGGGATATGGTCAGCCACAGCCTGGAGAGCATCCACAAATCCACAGTCGGAATAGTTTAACTTAAATTTAAAAATCCTAAAACTAAACAGAACAGAACTACCCACAATACCTTGCAGCTGAGCACGAGCTGCTGATGTGACATGGTGTTCTTATTGGATGCAGCTGCGTTCTGGGCGGCGGCAATGGTTTGTGTTGACGCGGCTGCGGCCTGCTTAGCTGCATTCTGTTCCAGACATATAACAATAATGAATTACAGCTTAATAATTACTAACACAGCAAGTAACAAATGAGGACACAGTAGTATACAATAACATCTGGTAGGGCTGCACGATTTGGAGGAAAAAAAAAGACAGATTTTTCTGATAAAAACTGTGATTAACAAAAAACAAAAACGGCAGGTTTGCTGTGCTTGTTTTGCCAGCACAATTTGGGCAAAATAAAATAAAATAAATAAATAAATAAATAAAATCACAGTGTACTACTTCTAAACAGTTTTAGATTTTATTTATTTAATATTTTGTAGCCATAATAATAATAATAATAATAGTTTATTAATAATAGCTATTATTATTATTATTATTATATTGCTCCTAAAATAAAAATAGAAAATAGTAAAACAACAACAAATATTATAACTACTATTACTACTACTACAAAAAAAAAGAAACATTACTATTAGAATATGTAACGCCACGCCAGCAGAGGGAGCCCTCACCCACTGACTGACTGTTGCTGCTCCCTCTGCTGCTTCGTTGGTTACTTCCTGTTTGGTGGCAATAAAAGGAGGCCATTTCCAACAGGAAGCTGCAAAGTATTGTTTTGCTGTGCGGACTCTACTAAGCGTTTTCTCTTGTTTCATTGCCTTGTTTTTGCCACGGTTTTGTTTCACGTCATAGTTTAGCCTAGTTTTCATAGCCTTGTTTATTTTGCTCATTTGGACTGCTCACCGGTATTTGGACTCATTGCCTGTTTTATTGGATTACGTTTTGTCTTGCCTACGTTTCACGGATTGTTTGGAGATTGACCCTGCCTGTTTGACTACTCTGTGTTCAAATAAAGCTCGCACTTGGATCTCATACGCTTCCCACGAGTCTCTGTTACAGAATACTTCGCCTACCAAATTTCCAGCGGCTTTTGCACACAGATATCACCATGGATCCAGCATCACGCCTTGTTCAGCTCCGCCAAGGTAACCGGCCCATCGAGCAGTACGTTATGGACTTTTGTGAACTTTGTCACTTGGTAGATTTTAAAGAAAGCTTTCTTAAGGACATTTTCTTTTATAGTTTGGACAAAGACATATCGCACAAAATGCCAGGTCATCACCGCCACTGGTCTCTGGTACGTTACATTGACTTTGCACTGCTCCTAAGTGGCTCGGCATTCACTGTGGGGATGGCTGATGACAAACCTTGCCATCCTCCAGTATCTGCCACACCAGAATGCTTACATGTCATGTCTGGTATTGTCACCATCATGCCAGAGCCCCCTCATGCCAAGCCTGCCAAGCCAAAGCCTGCTCAAGTCATGTCGACCAAGTCACAGCCTGCTCACGCCATACCTGCCGCACCAGGGCCTGCTCACACCAAGCCTGCCCGTCCAGAGTCTGCACCTCTCATGGCCGCCTTCCTACAACCAGCTCACAAGATGGCTGCCATCCCAGAGCCAGTCCACAAGATGGCCGCCATCCCAGAGCCAGTCCACAAGATGGCCGCCATTCCAGAGCCAGTCCGCAAGATGGCCGCCATCCCAGAGCCAGTCCACAAGATGGCCGCCATCCCCAAGCCTGTTTACAAGACGGCCGCCATCCCCAAGCCTGTTCACAAGATGGCCGCCCCATCTGAGTCCCCAGCCAAGATGGCTGCCACGCCTGAGCCTCATCAACCCAAAATCATCTCTTCCGCATCTCATCCCATCATATCTGCCACACCCAAGGCAAATCAAGTGATGCCTGATCCTCCAGTGTCAAGTCAGGGCTACACTTTCTGTGCCAAGCCAAGATACAGCTGTTCTCCATAAGTCAAGCCAAGATACAGCTGTTTTCCATGAGTCAAACCAAGATACAGCTGTTGTTCTCCATGAGTCAAGCCAAGTCACAGCTGTTCCCCACGAGTCAAGCCAAGTCACAGCTGTGCCCCACGAGTCAAGCCATGTTGTTCCTGAGTCAAGTCGTTGCAGCTGTATTCCCGAATCAAGTCAAGTTGTAGCTAGCGCTTCTGAGTCAAGTCAAGTTTCCGTCAAGTCAAGTTGCAGCTGTGTCCCCTGAGTCAAGTCAAGTTTCCAGAGTCAAGTCAAGCTACAGCTGCTGTTCCAGTGTCAAGTCAAGCTGCAGCTGTTGTTCCAGCATCAAGTCTAGTTAAACCTGTTTTTCCTGTGTCAAGTCAGGTCAGAGCTGCTCTTCCGAAGTCCAATCAAGTTACAGCTATTGCTCCTGTGTCAAGTAAAGCTATAGCTGTACCCCTCAAGTCAAGCAAAGTCACAGCCGTGGTTCCTGAGTCAAGCCATGTTGTTCCAGAGTCAAGTCACGTTACAGCTGTTGTTCCTGAGTCAAGTCACGTTACAGCTGTTGTTCCTGAGCCAAGCCAAGTTACAGCAGATCTTCATGAGCCAAGTCAAGTTGCTGCTGTTATTCCCGAACCAAGTCAAGCCACAGCTGATCTCCCTGAGCCAAGTCAAGTCGCAGCTGTTCTTCACGAGTCAAGTCAAGTCACGGCAGGCCTCCATCAATCAAGTCAAGAAACCGCTGTCCTACCAGAATCTCACCAGGTCCCCTCTGACCTTCCAAAGCCACGTCACGTTTCAGCTGATCCTCCAGAGCCTCGTCACGTCTCAGCTGACCCCCTAGAACCTCGTCACATATCAGCTGACCCCCCTAAGCCTCGTCACGTATCAGCTGAGCTCCCAAGCCACGCAGAGCCCACGCTCCCAAGCCACGCAGAGCCCACGCTCCCAAGCCACAAGTCCACAGCATCCACACCCTCAAGGCCAACAGACATCCCACTATCTACTGTGCTGCCTGTAATGGCCGTTGCCATTTTCAGTGTGTGGGCTGCACACTGTACTCTAGAGGCCTCGTCTGTCCACAAGTCTGCTCCTGAGGCCTCGTCTGTCCACGAATCTGCTCCAGAGGCCTCGTCTATCCACAAGTCTGCTCCAGAGGCCTCGCCTGACTGCGAGTCTGCCCCAGAGGCCTCATCTGACCACAAGTCTGCTCCTGAGGCTTCGTCTGTCCACGAATTCACGCCAGTACCTCCTGAGGTGTCAGTTCACACTGTAGATCCTCCAAAGGAGGTGGCGTCTATTTATGAACTCACTGCCACGTCTGCCCAAGAATCTGCACCCATGCCTCCAGAGGTGTCAGCACCTGCTGTAGATCCTCCTATGGAGGCGGCGTCCTATCACGAACCCTCTGCCTGTCATGTCACGGTCAAGAAGGCCTATCATGAAAACTCTGCCCGCCACGTCACGGTCAAGAAGGCCAATCATGACCTCTCTGCCTGTCATGTCACAGCCAAGAAGGCCTATTATGAACTCTCTGCCTGTCATGCCACGGCCAAGGAAATCGTCCGTGAACACACCGCTCTGCTATGGATGTCTCTAGTTTCACTGTGGATATCTCTGCTCCTGTCTGCTCTGCCTGCCTCGCCATGGCTCCCTGCTCTACCTACTCTGCCATTGCTCCACGGCCCAGGACCTCCAGTGTTCCACTGTCTGCCACAGCTCCACGGTCCAGGTCCTCCAAGGTTCCACTGTCTGCCACAGCTCCACGGCCCAGGTCCTCCAGGGTTCCACTGTCTGCCACAGCTCCACGGCCCTGGTCCTCCAAGGTTCCACTGTCTGCCACAGCTCCATGGCCCAGGTCCTCCAGTGCTTCACTGTCTGCCACTGCTCCATGGTCCAGGTCCTCCAAGGTTCCACTGTCTGCCACAGCTCCACGGCCCTGGTCCTCCAAGGTTCCACTGTCTGCCACAGCTCCACAGTCCAGGTCCTCCAGTGCTTCACTGTCTGCCACTGCTCCATGGTCCAGGTCCTCCAGTGCTTCACTGTCTGTCCCTGCTCCACGATCCAGGCCCAACTCCTCAACATAGACCTGGCCCTCCGTCCCACCCCCTGTTTTGCCTCTGCTCCCCCACCCTCCTGGACTGTTGTTGTTTGAGCGCCAGGGGTCGCTCCTGGGGGGGGGATTCTGTAACGCCACGCCATCAGAGGGAGCCCTCACCCACTGACTGACTGTTGCTGCTCCCTCTGCTGCTTCGTTGGTTACTTCCTGTTTGGTGGCAATAAAAGGAGGCCATTTCCAACAGGAAGCTGCGAAGTATTGTTTTGCTGTGCGGACTCTACTAAGCGTTTTCTCTTGTTTCATTGCCTTGTTTTTGCCACGGTTTTGTTTCACGTCATAGTTTTGTCTTGATCCACTGCCATAGTTTAGCCTAGTTTTCATAGCCTTGTTTATTTTGCTCATTTGGACTGCTCACCGGTATTTGGACTCATTGCCTGTTTTATTGGATTACGTTTTGTCTTGCCTACGTTTCACGGATTGTTTGGAGATTGACCCTGCCTGTCTGACTACTCTGTGTTCAAATAAAGCTCGCACTTGGATCTCATACGCTTCCCACGAGTCTCCGTTTCAGAATATTACACTGTAAAATAAAAAAAAACATAATATAAAATTATATTTTATTTATGTATTTATTTATTTAGTAGGAATAATAATAATAATAATAATAATAATAATAACAATTATTATTACTATTGTTATTACTACTACTAAAATGAAAATAGGAAATAAATATCAATACAAATATATATTTATATAAATATTATTTTATAAATATACTACTACTACTACTACTACTACTACTATATAAATAAAAATACGAAACATTACTACTTTAATATCACATTTTAAAAGAAAAAAGAAAAAAAAAAACATTTATTTAGTAGGAATAATAATAATAATAAGAAGAAGAAGAAGAATAACAACAATAACAACAACAATATATATTAATATTATAAATATTATTATTATTATTATTATTATTACTAAAATTAAAACAGGAAATAGTAAAACAAGTAATAAATATATTACTACTACTACTACTACTACTATATAAATAAAAATAAGAAATATTACTACTATAATATTACACTGTAAAATAAAATAGAATTTAATTAATTTAAAAATATAATTTATTTATTTAGTAGTATTACTATTATATTACATTATAAAATAAAAAAGAAAAAAATAATGTATTTATTTTCTACTACTACTACTAAAAATAATAAATATTATTATTATTATTATTATTATTACTAAAATAAAAATAGGAAATAGTAAAACAACAATAATTAGTAAATATATTATTACTACTACTATATAAATAAAAATAAGAAATATTGCTACTATAATATTACACTGTAAAATAAAAAAGAATATAATTTAAATATATAATTAAATGATTTATTTAGTAGGAATAACAACAACAACAAAACAACAAAAATAACAACAATAATAATAAGAAAATATCATCATTATCATTGCTAAAATAAAAACAGGAAATAGCAAAATAACAACAATAATAATTAATAAATATATTATTACTACTACTGCTATATAAATAAAATATTTTAATGTTAATTATGTTTAAATATTGTATATAGTAATGTACTAAAATAGTATTTCTATACTATTAAAATAAAAAAATAAATATATTATTTATTTATTTAGTAGGAATAACAACAATAATAATAATAATAACAATTATTATTATTATTATTATACTACAAGGACTTTTATTTTAATAATCGTGCCGCCCTAACATCTGGCATCATCCTGCACATGGTTAGACATTGCATTAACTGTACAAAGACAAGACTGTTCTGACTGAATTTCATTACAGGTTCAGCAAGGATTGTAGAGCATTTGGGATGTTTATGGCCATGTCCATCATAAAAGGATTTAGCAAAATCCAGTGGCAACACGCTACACTTTAGAAGTAAGAGCAAAAGGCGGCGAGCAACAAGAAAAAAAGATTCTTTGTATTATGAAAGAATATTCCATGTGTGAGGAAGGATGATAGATGGAAGAGACAGTGGAAAAAAAAGAACCTCAAAAACAAAGCCATCTTTGTTGATGTGAAGAGACCAAACAGAACCAGAATGCTGGATTCCACTGGCCGAAACTGTTGGGCAATGGAAAAATACCCGCTATGGAAACTACCACATACAGGCTGATAAAAGCCACCTCTTCCATGCTAATATGAGTTTTGTCGTAAACAGACAAAAAAAAAAAAGTAGGGGCGGATGCTGTTGAGCTTAAAAAAATAAGGAAAAAACTATAAAAAAGTAGCCTAAATTACCCTGACTGGAAAGTACTTGAGAGTTTGTACTGTAAATGATGACAGAAGGTTCATTTTGGGCAAGGGCTCGTAATCCGTTTTTACTTTTTATCAGCGTTCTCCACACCACTATAATTTATTATGTTCAAACCATGGGTTACAAAGCAGGATCAAACACTGAGCGGACGCTGAACAGGAGGTGGCAACATAATGCATGTCCTCACCTCCAGTCGGTGAATGAGTTTCTTTTTGATGGCGTTCTGAGCGGCTGCATTGGTGGCGACCCTTAACCCTTCAGCAGCCTCGCGCAGCCTCTGCTGCTGGTCTTCATTTTCTGGGTATGCAGCGGCACCCTGCACAAACACAACAAAGGTACAATTACTGGATTTGTTTCATGTACTGTACCTAATTCTGTCAACTGGTTTTAAAAGCAGTCCATTGGATCATTTTTCTCACAGGCAATATGCAAGCAAACTGCTCACTAAATCTGTCCATTATAGGTTGTATAATGCCTCATATTTTAAATGCATCATATGATATACATGGAAGCCAATTACCAACCAAAGTTTAAAAAAGGTTTATATAAAAATAAGGTTTAAAAAAACTAAAAACATTTTTTGTGATATTGCATTTTGCATTTTGTTGCATTTTTTTTTTTCAGATATACAGTATAGCCACAGTTATAAGAAATAGAGTCATGATTATGAGTAATATTCACAGTATGTCTCAATTACAAGAAATAATCACTATTGTGAGATGTAAAGTCACAATTATGTGAAATAAAAACATTTAAAAAAAAAATTGTGAAATATAATGCTGCAGCTATAAAAAATTGTCTCAATTCTAAGATGTCACAATATAAAGATACAAGTTTTTTTTTTGTTTGTCTGTTTGTTTTTAAATGTGACAATGTCAGAATAACGCTAAATAAATTCACATTTTTGCAACATATAGGTATACATGGAAGCAAATTACCAACCAAAGTTTAAAAAAGGTTTAAATAAAAATTGTGTTTAAAAAAAACTAAAAATAGCATTTTTTGTGACATACAAAGTCAGTATTATGGTAAATAAAGTTGCATTTTTTTCAGATATATAGCCACAGTAATAAAAAATAAAATCGCAATTATGAGTAACATTCACGATATGTCTAAATTACAAGAAATAATTACCATTGTGAGATGTAAAGTCATAATTATGTGAAATAAAAAACAGTTATCTGAAATAAAATAACATTTGTGACTTCAAAATCAAGTTTAAATGGAGCTTCAAAGCGCTATAAATGATCCCACGTGAGGAAGAAAGGTCTTATCTAGCGAAACGATCGTTTTTTTTTTTTTAAACAAATTTATATAGTTATAGTTATATATAAAAGACAATTTATATAGTTTTTAACCTCAAATGCTTGCCTTGTCTCCTCTCTGCGATGTGCATGCGTAGTCTGTGTAATCCGGGTCAATACAGTTAGGGTATGTTGAAAAACTCCCATCTCGCTTTCTTCTTCAACATCAAAATCATCCTACATCACTGTTTTACCATTTTTTTGTAAAGGCCGTTTAATCTTCTTTGCTTGTTCACTTTGTAAACACTGGGTCGGTACTTCTGCAGCGATGTAGGGCAATTTTGAAGTTGGGAAAGAAAATGAGATGGGAGTTTTTCGACACACTTGAACCATACTTTAAACTGTCCTGAACCAGAAAAAACGCACAAACTTAGACAAGATGAGCGTTTGAGGTTAAACGCTATATAAATTGTCAATTTGTTTTGAAAATGACTGATCGTTTTGCCAGATAAGACCCTTCTTCTCTGGCTGTGATCATTCAGAGCCATTTGAAGCTGCATTTAAACTACATTTTGGAAGTTCAAACTTGGGGGCACCATTAAAGTCCATTATATGGAGATAATTCCTGAATTTTTTCTCAAGAAACATAATTTCCTATCGACTGAAGAAAGAAAGACAGGAACATCTTGGATGACAAGGGGGTGAGTAAATTATCTGAACATTTTTGTTCAGGAAGTGAACTTCTCCTTTAAAGCCATGATTGTGAATGGTAAAGTCACAATTATGAAATGTAGTCACAATTATGGGAAATTAAATCACAATTGTGAGATATAAAGTCACAATAATGTCAAATAAAAACATTTGTGAGATAATGATGATGCTATGAAAAGCAATCTCATCTGTGAGACAGTCACAATTACAAGATATAGTAACTATTGCAGGGCTCTATGCTTACTTTTCTTTTTAGGAGCACTCAAGCTCCTAACTTACAAAAATTTAGGAACAGAGTCAAAATTTTAGGAGCACCTTCTAATCAATAATTAAAAAATCTGATCAAAAATTAGCCTTCCCATTATGAGGTGATATTTGACTCAAAGTGATTTACAGGAGAATTTGTTTGTATGGCATTTTTCTAACTTCATATAAATTTATATACATAAAAGTATGTAATCTTTTGTGTCAATTTTTTTATTTTTTTAAGCTTTTTAAAATTTCTAATTAAAACAACAGAATAAAAACAAGTAGAATAAGAATAAGTTACCAATAAAATGAAATCAGTTTTAACAAAATTAATTTGTACTACAGAGGTGGCACAGAAGAACACAAAAGTGGCTTGTAGGTGTATTTTCATGTTTAATGAGGCTCAGAGTGCAATCAAATTCATAAATTCATACTGAGATTAATTTTTTTAATATAAAATTTTGAAAACAGAAATATTAAATGATTTAAATAACTGAAAAGATACTTTAAAAGCCAGTAGGTGGCGGCAAGTCACTGATTTAATTACTGAATCGTTCATTCAGTTGATTCGTTCAAACGGCTAATTCATTCAGGAATAAAGCAAGTGACTGTCTTTATGAACGGGAAATTGAATCATTGACTCACTAGATTTGTTTAAAAAAGAAACACCGCCGTGAAATATAAAGTCACAATTATGAGATCCATTCACAACTATGGGAAATAAGACCACAGTTGTGCAACATGAAGTCACAATGAGATACAGTCACAATTATGAGATATAAAGGCACAACTATGAGATAAATCACAATTATGACATTAAACATTATGAGAGAACATGTCACAGTTGCCTATTTTTACTGTGATGTGGAAATAGGCTTTCAAAAGTACATAATGACATTTAAAAATACATATATATTGCATAATATAATTGTATAATATATTGTTATTGTTTCTGTTATTATTATTATGACCTCACTATATTGCTTGTTTAGTTAGCAATTGGTATCCATCAAATCACAAATTAATACAGTTAATTATATAAATTTTGTGTAAAAACATCTAATCTCTGACTGTCCAATTTTATAATAATCAAGAAAAAGACGTTTAAGCAGAGGCTGTTATATTTTGAATACAGTCATAGATACCACAGTCATATATAAACTCTGACAGTATACATTCTGCATACTGCTTTAGAAAATAGTAGCTAACATACTATTTTGAAGCCTTGGTGTTTATCATTGTTTCATTTTATCTCCTTGCTTAATGGTTAAACAGAAAGTGAAAGGCAATTCTCAGAGGACGAAGTTGTCACAGATAAATCCCAGACTCGGTCAGCCCTGTGAAGGGAAATTTGTCAG